>QXVZ01026193.1:0-13149 GCA_008931825.1 Phallusia fumigata
TTTTTGGTCCTTTTCGAGGGTCCAAACCTACAAACCGGAAAGAGACTTTTGCAATCCAAACCAACAAAAATTCAGGAATTATTTCGACCTTTAACTATAAGCGCAAAATTTACGGTTTTAAAGAGTATCAATAAAAAGATACAAACAAGTACTTGTTTAAAACATGTTCTACGCAACATGAGTCGAAAATGTTTTGCAAGTAGTGGCTGGTATCTTCATATTGAGACTTTTTCGAGACTTAATCATTTTCAAGAACAATTCAAGAAATGAAAAATCATGGCTGGTGAAGCAACAATTTAAGTGAAACTCTACCTGGTTTAGGATTAAAAACAACATTGGCATCAAACTCCACAAAGTTGGGAGGATGGTTTTTCCGTACCGCCGTAACCGCTACGTAGAACAGATAACTCCTGGAACACAAAAACGTTATAATCCAAAATTTGAAACAAATTTTGGCAGATAATTAAATAAAAATTTTGGAAGTTTTTACTAAAGTTAGTAAGCATTGAAGTAAAACAACATCACACTAGCCTTCTGCATGCATTTATTACACTGTCAAAACAACCGACGTTGGCTTGTGGCACGTATTCTCCGAGTGTTGGCAAATTCTAAATAAAAAATCAACATTATTATAGTGCTTCAGCAGAAAATCACTTTTGCGTGCAAAAAAATTAAAAAGAGAATACATTAGGCACCGAAGTTTTACCTGGAATCCCGAGGACGGATGCACATTGTGCCCGTGGCTACAGCTTCACGCGACCTAGACATTCAATTCACAGAATTAGTCCACATGCATGACCAGTGTATTATGCCACAAATGTAGGTGTTGGTCCAATACGCAAGCTATTTTGATACGGTTGCTGCGTAGTTGGAACAAGGTTTGAATAATTGGCATTTGCAGTGGATAAATTAAAAAAACACATTAAATTTCGTGTTAAAGGTTTAAAGCGATTAGGTAGCGGTCAACAATTATTAAATCCACGTTATTCTAGAATACTAAATTATTCTAGAATTTTGTTTGCAAATGTAAGCAGGCAAACCTTTACCACCTGGAATCTATTTTAAGATATGACCAGGCAAAACTTTTACCTGTATTTAGGGCAACCTCCTTCCGCACATTTGCAAATTCGTTCCGATCTTTCCGCCGCGTTACCGCAAGCCACCCGAAGCTCAACACGGTCGTCCAGAGCGTAAAACTTTGAACATGAAATCTGCGTGCAAAAGTTGTATTTTCAAACCTATTTTGGGTAAAAATGCAATGACGTTGCGATTACTTATAAATATACAACCCCAGACCTTCTCACCTAAATTTTTCGACAGTTAGCCACTATGGTGTTTAATTTGACATCTGTTGCACCTGTAGGNGCTTCCCCCGGAAAATGACAAAACGACATGATTACAATGGCAAAGAACTGGACGATGCGTTTTCCGCCGGCAAAGCAAGAAACAACGAAGACACAGCCACATGTTTGGGCTACCAGCTTTCCGACCAAACTTGAGTTAACAACCAGGGAACGGGAGCTGCAACCACAAGTGTGCGTAACATACAAACGTCCGGCAACGTTGGGAAGTTTACTAGCATCATATAAAAAGACCCTTTCCCACTGCCGACAAACGCGAAGAAACGTTGTCGGGCGATCAGCACCTTCTGGTCATTGTGCGCTCTGTGGCCATTTGGGTAAGCATAAGCCAATGGTACAAAATACTACACTAGGAACACCGGTGGGTTCCATTCCCTTGAAAGAAGATCTGACCATATGTAGGTCAAACTAAGAATAAGTTCTCAACAAGGTGGAATGGTCACAGAGCCACGTGGAAAACGTACTGTCTTGGAGACAATGCTGAGAACTAATTTAAACTGCCCTTTTCCTTTTCGGTAGATTATTAGTAATTACTAGGCTAGCTCTGTTTTATTTTGAACGGTATTTGTGCTCGTCCGGTTTCATTCGGCGATATCGGAGCAAATACCAAATTCTGCGCTTCGTTGACGCAACGTTTTGCCCTCAACGCAGTTGTCAGTAGTGGCTTTGCTGTAGTTAATATATTTGCCGGAAAAAAGTTTATTCGTCACCGTGTTATCCGTTGGGACGATTTCCCTACATACTTGGGCAACGAGACTACAGTGCATAAAACCTGGGCAAAGTTATGGACGTACAATCAGTTTAGGAGCACAAAATACGGAGTTAAATGAAGCCTAATTTAAAATATAACGCAATGATGATGACAACCGCGATTGTCGAAACGTTTGAAATACGATGTGTTCACTACATACAAGTTTCTCCGCCAGTTATGTTTTTAGTCTGCAAATATTTTGTTGCTTTTAACAGACCGAGTTTTTAATCTACGTTTCAATTTAGAACAAATTTATTGCACATACTCGATAAAACTTCAATGCAAATAATAGCAACTGGCAATACAGCTTTGCTGCCATAAGTTGTTCTAGGCAAATTATTAAAAAGCACATTTTAACTTTCCTATTTTACTACACAATGGACACAAAAAATATAGCTAATAACTTTAGGATTGTAACAGATTAGGTACCGATCCGTTAAAATTAGACGTTTGTTTTAGCACCTGTCAAGCATTTGAACACGTGTATATGATTTAGGTGTACTAAAATCATTACTGCGTTATTAGCATGTGTAACAGCAATTATCGTGAGTGCATGTTGAACTGTTTCGCAACAAGGTTGGTAAGTTTGTTGATGTTATTTTGTTCAAACGTGTGTCGAATAAGGTTTGGCAAGCGTTGTCATATTTTAAACAGGGCGGGGAAATACCCGGCGTGACTGCCGAATTACTACAAGAAGGTAGTTTAGCCTTGAAAGCAAATAGGAAAGCATCGGTGTTACAACGATCCCACTGGATTTTGAAAAAACAAAACAACACCAATCCAGAAGCGTAGCCAGCCCAAAATTTTGAGGGGGGCCAAATAACCTAACTTAATGTAAAACTTAGAGATTTTTTCCAGGAATAGCCTACTTAATTGTACAAATTCGAAATTTGGGAGGGGCCATGGCCCCTTTAGCACCCCTGGCTATGCCCCTGCACCAATCGTTGGGCACTTGGTTGTCGAAATTATTAAGTATTTGGGTGTTGGTGCAATTACACTAAACGTTTGAGACGCATTAAAATATTATCTGTCTGGATGTTGAACTGTCGTAAAGCAATCCTTGCAACGAGTTTTACCTCAGGGTTGTAATAGTCGTAGACCTTCACAGCAGCGGGCTGAGGATTTTTGATTATACCTTCTTGGACCAGCTTAAAGGCCAAAACAGTGTCTTCCTGGTTGACTTCACTGAGGTAGAACTTCACCGAGTTGTCAGTGATTTCATATCTGTCAGCTAAAAAGAAAAAGTATTTACAGTTATCTGAAAGTGCATGAAATGAAGAAAAACATTTCGTGGCGCTTGTTCTGAACCTCAAACAAGCTGACAGAAATATATAATCTAATTGTTAGGTCAACTATTAAAACTATTCATAATCCTGTCAATTAATGCATACTTTGCAGTAAAAATTCTAACAAGACATGTAACTTATATGTCATGTATATAAGTGTGTGCAAGCATGCATTGCCGTCACATTGTACCTGCATTTTCTCCAGCTACAATCGTAGCTTTCATGTTTTTTTAAAGAAATATTTGTAAGTTTAAATAGCTTCGGACTGCTGTTCGCTATGAACAGAGTTTGGTTCACTTTCATCCATGATACGTACCTATACCGTCGACGCGGTTATGTTTTACTAACTTATCAATACTCTGTTGCACGGGAACGTAACCCGATACAAGACCGACGTCAACAATGGACATGTTGGCTTGCGGATTTTCCAGTTTGTGAATATTGATCTGTGAAAATTAAAGCAGAAATCATATTGACAAGCTAAACTCGAGCCTCATTTTGTCGTAGTACCTTCGAGCAGCGATTATATGTTTTGAAATCTCCTAATAGAAATGATTAAACCCAATTTACCGTCAAGTTACGCAGAAACCAAAGTTAGAAAAAGACTTAACTCACAAACCAGTTTTTTGTATATTTTCTCAATCCATGGTGGAACCGTTTACCTTGAGTTTAAGATACGTTTTCGGGTCATCAACATCCTGGGGACCTCTTTTCTCTGTTGTCTGTACTGTAATGTTGAACTGGCATTTATCCCCGTCGACATTTTCCCTCCATGTACACCTGTACGACATTGACGCCTCTCCAACGCCTAAAGGATGCAAACAAAAACATTCTAAACTACTAGCGAGGTGCAAACTGATGTCTTAGTAAGCACAATCGAAAGCACTTTTAATCTCAAATCCAGCGTATACGAAAACATTTGCGGTTAATAGAAACTCACCTGCGACGATAACATCAATCGGTGTACCAATGACGTTATTTGGAACCTCGAGCTCTTGACGCACAACTTGGCTTGATTCGTCCAGTAGCAACTTTACAGGTTCGTTGTGCCAATCCGCTCCCGGAACATGGGTCGAAAATGTCACGTTCATATTTGTAGGTGCAGGTTCAGCGCTCTACACGAATAAAATCTACTTCTTCACTATCACAAGCAACTTTTTCTTTTTCAAATAGACAGCTGTGCGAGAAAAATCGTTTCGATTGTGGTACACAAAGTGTGACAAACAAACAATATTGATGGATTTTAAAACAAGGTAGTCTTATAACTCACGATCCTGTGAATCCACTTCATATACTCCGCGGAGGCTTGTAGAGCCATTACGGTGTCCTGGGTTGTTTGTGATCCACCGAAACTATTGCGCTGCTCAACCAGCCAAAGAGCCATCTTGCGCACCCGCAGCATCTCATCCTCGCTTGCTAAAGAAAAAATATAAGCAGATAAAGTTTTTTTCCAAAACATTAGTTTATCAATAAATTAGTCATAAACGTCCGTTTCAAAATTGTGCAGGGACATACCAACATCAGAAACAAGAGCGATCTGGGCCAGAAGGGCGTACGAGGTTGTTTCGACCCTTCCCGCTTGCCCACCTGCACTTTCGCAGTAAATATGCTGTGCGGTCTCCGTGCACAAATCCCGTAACCTTGTACAAACGATGTCGATTAGAAAAGATTGTGGAAACCAAACAGCGATGATAAAATACACCCGGAAAATATACAGTTTTTAACAAATTTGTCCTTCTTTGATTCCTAACTAAAATTACGGTGTGTTTGCAGACATTTTTTGGAATTACTAGCCATTTTCCTAATCTTCGGTATTCGTCATATAATTTCAATTAGTTTTCTGGGTTGATTGCTGAAACAAGCTTCTAGAAAGACAGCTCAATGCGCAAGGATCAAGTTTTTCGAAACTACACACTTCTAAACAAACAAAAAATATTAGTATATGTTAACTTGTCATATAATAATAAGTACCTTACCTGTTGTTCCAGACGCCTGCGAGATTCGCATAACCCACGCTCATTGCAAGCCCGTATGCCGTCACAGCTGTCACATACGCGTTGTTGATCACTGCACTGGATTGATCGTTCACGTAGAGCAAGGCACTATCTCTCGCCTCACTGAGATTTCTAGCCAGGCCCGGACAAGCCCGACCAGCCATACCGAGCGTTACAGCCACATAAGCCGTCATCGCAATTTCGCCCTCCACCAAACCCTACAAGAAATAACAACATAAACAAAGCTCATTCACCAAGCTACCATACTTTTTTACTAACAAGGAACAGCAAGGGGTGAAAAAATTGGGTGCATAATCAATGCAAACAATACGGGCACAATTTGAACAATTACATACGTCCATCTCACGGTGATAAACAGAGAAGCTTTCTACAAATCTTCCGTTTGTTTTTTGCTGCTTCAGTAGCCAAACTAGAGATGAGCAGATAGGTGCGGGATCAAGATCAACCATAATGTCGCGAGCCTCAACAAACACACGATCCACAAAAGCATTTAACCTGCAGACATTTTACGTCACGTTACTGGCGATGAAAACGTATTGAGGTAAAAGTAATAGTTACTTTATGTGATTGTTTTGTCAAAAATCTGCAGATTGAAGTTATGGGTTGTTTACCGACGGAAGGTTTGCAAATAAACGTTTGGTAAAGATCGGCTACTATTAATCAATTAAAGAAGATTTGTGTTTAAACTCGTGGAAAGTTGTTACATTGACAATGGAACGACTTAACAATCCAAGCGAAAGACTTCAATTAAGTCACCCTTTGAATCAGAAACTTTTGACCGTAATTTGGATTTTTCACGCGGTATGCTGCATGCTTTTCCCATTTAAACTTAATTCCAAAAGTCTCACCAAACGCTGGGTGGCATACTGTTCCACACAGCCCAGGCTTTCTTATTCACGAGGTCTGATCTCCAGTTCAGCTCAATGCCCCAACCTAATTATAATAATTTGTTAACACATCACCATTATGCTTTCTGTAAAGCCTGTGACGCCAGCTTAAGATCTACTTAAGCAAGTAACAACATAAGCAACATGGTGGACCACCTTGTCGAATGTAGTTGATTACTTGTTCCTCCTCGGGACCGCCCGTCTGCACCTGACCTGTGGCAAGCCTGTATTTATGAATGAAAACGATTGGGGCTGTCCAGATCATATTCCCTTCTCCAGAGCCAGCTGGTCGATGAACCAGAGCCTGCAGGTTGTTGTATCTGTTGGTGATAGGGTCCGGCGTTGCGATGGGCCCAAGAATGTTCGCTAAAATATAAATTCATAATTTTTGGCCTTCATGAAGATGGCATCAGGCCTTCTTACCATAGGCATAAATCCAGCACTGGCGAGTATTATTAGGCCCAAAGGCGTCATTGGGCACTGAAAAGGTAAAACGTCTGTGATCGGGAGGAGTAAGAACGAAAGTCTTCGAACTTTCGTTTAAAAATCCGCTTGGCTGTACAAAAAACAAACGTAACGCTCGCATGAAGATGCATATTCAATGTCTTTCTTAATAAGTTTGGGATATACCTCAATCAACAAGTACTTGCGGAGGGCATCGTTTCCTTCTCGTGAGTCGGCGGTCATTTCTATGGAGGCGCCTTTTTCCAGTTCGGCGATCTTAATGGGCATTACCGTGAAATAGGAAGACTTGGCGGAGTTGCCATCCACAAGTAAAGTGGCAATCCTGTTCATCTGGTCTGCAGCATCAATGAATTACGTTGGGCAGGATACTAAGTTGAGTGTTTACATTTCGGCTGTAACTATATGTGTCTTATATCTTGCTGAAACTGTACTTACTTGTAGGGAAATGCGAGCACAATTCTTTGGAGTGCCTCATTTCGACGTTTACCTAAAAATATTCAACACAAAATTAAAAGCTATCGTGTTCAAAGTGTATTACAAGTACTCTGTTTGTTTTACCCGGTATTTCCTGATATTGCGAGTTATTACGTTAAACTTAACATAAAATTTTACCTCAATTTGCTCTGGGTTGTAATTAAAAACCGAATATCGAATGCTGGCTTGTTCCATCAACCGGACCGAGTAGGGAAGATAAAGCTGGATGAAGACTTTTTTAAAGACAAGAAGCTTCGCAGGTTTGGCAACACAGAAGCCTAAATCAAAATTCCGTCAAAAAAGACAATGTTTGCTGTTACACATTTTCGAGACAGTATACATGATGCTGCAGTTTGTGCATGTAAAAGATGTTTACGGAAAAAGCAGCCTTGTTTGCAATTTACAGATTGTTTTTTATCCCAATTAGTTATTGAAGTTTTAAAACCGAACTTCATTGATCACCTTTGCTAACTTTACAAAGTTTTAACATTGTGAAAGATGCAGGTTAAAGACTGAATTGCTAAAGCAAATAAGCCACAGAACGGTGTAAAACCATAAGCCTTACCTTGAGGGCTGGAACTGAAGGCGGTAAACTCGAATGTGCTGATACTGCCGGGTGCAAGTCTAGTATCTGCTGTTTCAAGGTCATTGCTGTACATATATATTTGCATGCGTCGGTGGTCACGTCAGATAAGAAGAGGTCAGCGATTCAGTTATTGTAGAAAACTTAAAACTTTGCTACTTAGCAATATTCTTTACTGTAGAAGTGTAGCACACATGTTAAGTAGTAACTTTAATGTCGTATTTTGACTGCCATATACGACAGTAACTTTAACCTTAGGCCTACTATACTTTGATGTGTGTATGTGCTCTCCCCGGGAATATTTCAAATATTAAACACACACACGTGTGATTTCTACCTCAAAATGTTGGACAAAAACAACCAGTTCTCTTCGATGTTTGTTCGCTGTTGCTTCCGAACCCGCGCTTCTACAACTTGTGCACCACAAGATTGGCTGGAATCTGTTAAAAATATTTTACAAAACTGTTCAAAATAATCCTGAAAGTTTCGCCAGACACGATGTTTTATTTTTCTGCATGTTTCTTCACTAAACTTAACCTCCTCTCCGTTACTTTTGCAAGCGGCCAAGTGCTTTGCGCAGCCTGGAGAAAAGCTTGTCTGTAGTTGTAAAAAGTAAAACAGAACGAACAATAAGTCAATGAAAACAAAGCCAAGACAACAACCGCATCTTATTGGCACTTACGACTATTTTCCATCTCCATCACATCCTCCTGTCGCTTTCGTCTGGGTACCGGCCGAGGACAAGTTGGGTGAGTGTATTTGGTTGGTCCAATAGCTTTGTTCACAATAAACAATCCTGCCTTCTGGAAACAACAAAGGAATTACTCAAACTGCGGCGCATGACTAAAAGTTCTTTGCGAAAACAAATCTGTATTTTTATATGCGTACAACCTGTAAACACATTTGCAATATTGGTTTTGAAATTATCAATACCTCAAACACATCCTGGTTGTTGCTTCCTCCTTCGAGCGAACATGCGCTGTCGTATTGATGCATTTTGTTCCACATGACATCGCGGGTCAGACGACTACCGCTGTATAAAAAGTAAGCTGCGCGATTGACCACCGATAATTGGAAATAGGCGTCCGGGTTGCCTTTATTAAAAACAAGGAAATTAAACAAATTTTAACACGGTAAACAAATTATGCATGGGCAAAATCTCGCAACGTTGTTTTAAATCTAAAGCACCTACAACATAAAATTTGAAAAAATATATACAACGCTTTCAAGCTTTCGAATTAGTTTTACTGGTCGATAAACCAATGTTAAATAGTTTTGATTAAGCTTTGCTTGCCTCAGACCTACAAACTTGTTGTTGTTTCACTAACCTGTTGCCATGATCGTTATTTCATCACCCGGTCGCGCCTCATCCACTGATGTTCCAAGTGTGAGCTCCTTAAAAAATATAGCCAGAAAGTTTTAACTATCCAGCTAAATGGATTTCAAGGTTTAACATTTCCACGCGCTCAAGTTCACGGTTTTAGCACAANGTTGGTCGAAAAGCTTTGTTCACAATAAACAATCCTGCTTCCTGGAAACAACAAAGAAATTACTCAAACTGCGGCGCATGACTAAAAGTTCTTTGCGAAAACAAATCTGTATTTTTATATGCGTACAACCTGTAAACACATTTGCAATATTGGTTTTGAAATTATCAATACCTCAAACACATCCTTGTTGTTGCTTCCTCCTTCGAGCGAACATGCGCTGTCGTATTGATGCATTTTGTTCCACATGACATCGCGGGTCAGACGACTACCGCTGTATAAAAAGTAAGCTGCGCGATTGACCACCGATAATTGGAAATAGGCGTCCGGGTTGCCTTTATTAAAAATAAGGAAATTAAACAAATCTTAACACGGTAAACAAATTATGCAAAAAATTAAAAAATTTTAAGCAAAATCTCGCAACGTTGTTTTAAATCTGAAGCACCTACAACATAAAATTAAAAAAATACACAACGCTTTCAAGCTTTCGAATTAGTTTAAATGGTCGATAAACCAATGTTAAATAGTTCTGATTAAGCGTTGCTTGCCTCAGACCTACAAACTTGTTGTTGTTTCACTAACCTGTTGCCATGATTGTTATGTCATCACCCGGTCGCGCCTCATCCACTGATGTTCCAAGTTTGAGCTCCTTAAAAATATAACCAGAAAGTTTTAACTATCCAGCTAAATGGATTTCAGGGTTTAAGATTTCCACGCGCTCAAGTTCACGGTTTTAGCACAATAGGTAACGAAAATGCAAGGTCAAATACATAAACCTTGACATTTGCACCTCAATTGCCGGCAAATACAGGACCACGTACTGAACATACCTCCCCACCACATACGTTGGTGACATCAAACCACACTGAATTGGAAATAAGTTCGTTTCCGCGAATATAGTACGCCACCAAGCGGGCGGAAGGAACCATATGATGTGTGACGGAAATTTCATGCGTTATATCACCTCTATGTCCTGGTGGTATTAGTTTAGATCCAATCGACACAACTTGTCCTTTGGAGACGATCTGCAAAATGTCAAATATTTCTTTCAAATAAATTTTGTACATGTAAAGCCAAAACTCCAAAACTAATGTATTAGAGCAGTAGCCCCCGCTTCTTATCGAAAAAAATGTGCCATTTTAAGATTTACGTGAAAATATATTACCAAAATTTTTGCGGATCGGTTGCTTTTGCTTTAAAAACATACTTAGCAACCAACTTAAATTCTTAAAGATGTTAGAATACGTAAATTCTTTCGATACACTTTACTCAATATTTTCTTTATTTCCACTCACTTAAATATAGCCCAACTTACGTAATATCGAATGTCGCCGCTCGCATCATTCGGCTCGAAACGGAACTGAGCTTCCATTGTCTGTCCAACAACACCGTGTCTGGAAAGAAACTTTTTACATCATCTTCCACTCTACCGATGCAAGTTACGTTGACTTACGTATTTAGACTGATGGACATAAGAGCTCCTGCTTGGTGCCTAAGTGCCGTGAAGGATGTGCTGAATTGATCATCGGGTCCCAGGCCTTCTTTGGCAGTTGTCAACTTCAAACAAATCGTGTTTATGTACCTTCCTGATCCCAGCACCGCCTATTATTTATGTTTTTGGACAATGGCGAAGTTTAGGCTCCAATACTGTCCTGTGTACAGACAACATTTTAATAAACAAACAATTGCACCTAGACTTTACGATAGCACGCTTGCGAAACTCCGCCCACTCGGACATTTTAAGACCAAACGAGGCACTTAAGGTGACGGCATTGCATGACGTTGCGACGCAACAAGCGACAGACAATACTTTACACCTAAATCACAATGACTGATTTAAACTATAAGTCAACATCAGGCATCGACTACCCACGTTGACGCTCTACTGCAAAAGTGACAGCTAGAAGTTTCCAAAAGGAGCTTTTATTGACGCCCGGTGTTTTGGAAAAACTTACAAGCAGCACAACAAAGTTTGTGTTTGTTGCCAGTGTGCAGAATACATACTAACTTGCTGTCAAAGCATAAGCTTATAAGATGGACAACCTACCGTGATCTGCAACTGCTGTGCATTATTGGTTCGATCAAAACTTGCCACAATCTCTCCGCGCTCGTTCGAAGTCGGTGTTTTCACCTCATCACCGGCTTAATTGCAAAATGTTTCAAAACAAACAACGCAATTAGTCTGCAAACATGTGAACCCACCTCTAACGCTGACCCGAACATTATTTATTGGTTTTCTGGTAACGGCGTCTAGGACGTCAGCCTATCAATACGAAACTATTTACTTTCCATTACTTAAAGAATATATTCAAAACAGGTGCGTGTTGTGATGAGAAGAGTGCCTACCTTTACTCTATACACGATACCGGGGTTAAAATACCCCGAACTGCGATCGGTTACGATCAGATAGGGCGAACTTGTGAACCCGATGCCGGAAACAATATCGGTCTCGAAAATGCTTTCAGCACGACCTGCAACGAATTTACAAATATACAGTTGCGGATCGTATAAAGGTAATAATCACCAAGCGGCACTGGCCATTCTTTGTTCACCGTAACTTACCAGTAACTGCGACTTCTATAGTGAGAGAAGCGCCTTCAGCCACAAGATCGTTCATGGTTTCACCTTCTCTTAGTACATCGGTTATTCTTTCTGTACTGATCTCAAAGCACTTACGCCCGTTGAGGATGCCCGCCTGCACGGCGAGAAGTTTTGACAATTAAATATCTCATATCGTAGGTTTCAAGACTGCAGGTATTTCACCCTTGCGTTGAAGTTTGCCGGTTCCCGAAAGATCTCTACTGTTTCGGATACTTCGCCTCCTCGCACAAGATTGATGAACATGAAGTAAGAGCCTGTAACCCCTTTGCCGTAGCTGTATTCGGCATTAATCGTTCCACTGATAAAATTAGCTGTAGGCAGGACAAAGTGTCGGTCCATTTTCACCTTAACGTTGAAGGTAGGCAAAGCTGACAATAAACAAAACCAAATTATACTCTATTGAGAGTAAAAGCTATGACAACAACAGCATTTTTTCTAATGCGATTGTATTTTTAATTACACGTCTATATTTATGTTAAAAAAGATGCAACTATTAGAAAACCACTTACTGTACTTGTCGATGAGAAAAGTAGTTTCGCTCTTTATTCTCAAACTCTAAATTGCAAAAGTAAAAAAGTCTCTAAATAGTAAAAGTAAAAAAGTAAGCGAAGTCAAGTAGAAAATCAAAGGAAAAACACAGCTTAACAATGAGTCCAGATACGCCAGCGACTTCAAGCATCACTTTTTGTGCTTCTTTGAAAATGTCGTGTTGCATTACCATAAAATTTAAGATAAACGCTACAATTAACCTGGCTAAACTTACTGGGGCAGAAATCTCTATATACCATATTCCAAGCAATGGTTCGTGGGGAATTTGGTAGTGATGAGTAATAACCTGTCTGAGATTTGTTGTTTTATACGTTCTTAGCACACCGATTTTGCCATGCCCACCTTCTTCTGTTGGTGTCTACATGACAAAAAACAAGTGAAATTAAAAAGTGTAGGAAAAACACCTTTCAAGGACTTTGAGTGCAGAAAATCAGCGAAAATATCAAGGGCCCTAATTGATGTCAATGGTGTTTTTATTGGTGTGTTATCGTCATATTCGACGTCCAAACCCATTTTTCGAAATTGCTAAAAAATAAATTTAGGAGTTTTTACTGCCGCTTTAGCTGCTAAAACGTTAAAATGCAATATTACAGTTTTACGTTTGTTTTATTTAGTTTTATCTCCATAAAGTTATGTCATAAGCCCGACGCTTGGCAAAATTATTTGAAAAAAAATAATTATCTTTTTTTC
>QXVZ01026195.1:0-39343 GCA_008931825.1 Phallusia fumigata
TACCATCTTGACAAACTTTTACCTTTCAAAACAGTGGTTCTTAATCTTTTACTCCCCATTACCTTTTTAGATCACTTCCTATTTCTCTGAGTTTACCAAAATCCGATGTATCTATATTTGCCAGTTCTGCCACACTCTATACAAAAAATAGTTAAACCCATGGGTTGCCCATTAGTTATGCACCACTGCTAAACGAAAAGTTTCACTTTTTTAGGCAAGCCCGTTGTACGCTGCTCGACCCCATCTCCAATAGAAAATGGTGTTGTCTCCGCTACTGGCGTTCACGCAGGCAGTGCGGCTCACTACAGTTGCAACTCTGGCTATGAGATTTCAGGCGATAAAAGACGAGAGTGCCTTGCGGACGGTAGTTGGTCCGGGGAGGAGCCTACCTGTGTTCTAAACGTCGGTAAGCTGTCAAGGTTTTTCCGATACTAAATTGTCAAACGATCCCTTTCTCAACCAGTTGATAAAAACATTAACGTGTATCTAGTTAAGCTGTTGTTGTGGAGAGGATTGTTTCCATGGCAACGTTTTTGTACGCAAGGGATTTAGGACAGTGAAATGCGGCGGGAGAGTTGTCGCTAAAATTGGAAAAATTTTTTAGGTTACTGCAACAACCCGCCACCGATCCTCAACGGCTGGTTTAAGCTCGTGTATAAAGACTCAACAAATGCAAACTCGGAAACGAGTAACGTCGATTTGACCCGGTACGGAGTAGGTCAGATGGTCGAGTACGGATGCAGGTCTGGTTTTCAACTAAATTCGGAGGAAACCAGAAAAACCTGTTTGCGAGGTGGAAGATGGTCTGGGACCGACTTAGAATGCATATGTAAGTTTCGTTTTGCTAATCTGAAATAATTAAATGGCTGTTTCTGGTTGATGTAAAGAAAATTCTTTTTGTGGTGTAAAACTGCAGAGTAATGCTATACAACGAACTTATCTTTTTTCGTTACAAATTGGGACCCGCTGGACCGTTCAGACCGGCCAGGTTTGTTTGATAAAACCTGGTGGCTTCAAACTGTCCAATTCTTTTTCCTTTACGAACCTATTAATTTTTTGTCAGGTTGGGTGCCTGGGGCTTGTTTACACATGTGATCTCGAACCAAGAAGTATCACACTATACTGAACCTTTGACATCTTACTAAGGAACTTTCAAATTTCCAACAACATTGAAAATAATAGTGATAAAATGTCCTCTTGTCTTGTATGACAGAATGGTTACTAAACGTTCGTTCGCCCCTCCTGTACTAAACCGATAGTTACAATTGCCTCTAACTTTACGAAATTCTAAATTTGTTTAATTTTATTTTTAGTGAAAAAGACCATCACCTGTCCTTATCCGAATCTCATCCAGAACGGTCAAACAGAGTTAACTGGTCTTCACCCAGGCAGCGCAGCCCATTACAGTTGCGATCCAGGTTATGAGATATCTGGCGTTAAAAGAAGACAGTGCCTCGATGACGGTAGCTGGTCCGGGGAAGCACCCACATGTGTTCAAAATGTCGGTAAGTGTTGCCATATTTTTCGGAGTAATTTGTAAACATAATTGTGATGATTCTGATTTTCTAACATTAGCCCTATAACATTTCTTGCTGTATTTTCCAGTATTTATGCATACCTGTTTTTTTTAGGTTATTGCACCAACCCGCCATCCATACTCAACGGATGGTTCAAACTCGTGTATAAAGACGTCGATCAATCTAATGCAAACTCGGAAACGAGTAACGTCGATCTGACTCGCTACGGAGTAGGTCAGAAGGTCGAGTACGGATGTAGATCGGGTTTTCAACTGAACTCGCCGGATTCAACGAAAACTTGTTTACGAGACGGAAGTTGGTCTGGAAATGATGTACAATGCATATGTAAGTAAAAACAAGATGTTTTAAGCGTAAACGTTTTTCGAGTCGGGTCATACAATAACGAATAACGTGTTAATAATATTTGTTATCACGCTAATTCAAATGGAATAGAATAAAAATAAATTGTTTTACACAACCACATTGAGTCACATTAATATTTGGTGCTTGCCTTTTGATTTTGACTTTTCGTTATTTTACTTCAGGCCTTTACCTTACTGCAAGTAAACGGTAAAGCTAAAAAGGCTGTGGTCGAGTATTCAAAAGCTCACCACGGTATATTTTTAACCCATGGGGTCGCTAGTACACAATTTGAAGCTAAAATTAATAAACTCCTATTCGTTTTTGTTTACAGTGCAGAAAATGACGCAGTGCCCTATTCCCTCTCACATACAGAACGGTGTTATGGCGGCGACTGGTCTTTACCCGGGTAGTGCAGCTCATTACACTTGCAATCAGGGTTATGAGATTTCAGGTGAAAGTAGAAGAGAATGTCTTGATGATGGTACCTGGTCGGGGGATGCACCCACATGTGTTCAAAACATCGGTAAGTGATAACAAGCATCATGATGTATGTATAATATTTTCACGTGAACCGGGTAATCACGGAAATGTGGTAACGTTGACTCTGCATTTAATAAGAGGGCAAGTCGTCTCCACACAACCCTTCCAAAGCCGTCCCGAAACAACCGACGAAAATTATCTTGATACCCTAACCCTTTTACAGTTGTGTAATGCTTGTCCTTCCATTGTTAATTTAGTTTTTTCAGGTTTTTGCACCAACCCGCCATCCATACTCAACGGGTGGTTCAAACTCGTGTATAAAGACTCCATCGACCAATCAAATGCAAACTCGGAAACGAGTAACGACGATCTAACTCGCTACGGAGTAGGTCAGGAGGTCGAGTACGGATGTAGATCGGGTTTTCAACTGAACTCGCCGGATTCGGAAAAAACTTGTTTGCGAGATGGGAGCTGGTCTGGAAGCAGTGTACAATGTGTGCCTGGTATGTTTTGCTGTTTTTTCCTATTTCGGTGATTAATAACATTTTTAAGGTGACTTTATTTGAAACACTTGCCATTAATAAACTGCTTGGACTCTAAACTTATTGCAAAAATTTCGCCTACGAATACTGATTGTGAACTAGATAATAAAAGTTCCTTCAAAGCTTGGACATAAATCAGCTTGAAACAATCTTATTTTTTTGTGATATACCTCTATCCCCAAAGCTTGCTTAGTAACCGTTTTTAGTGTGTTTGTCATCTGAACTATCTAGCTCTAGCAAAGGTTTTTTAAACATTAAATTTGATTAGTTTTGATCCTCGGTAAGTGAAAAAGCCCCAAAAAACCAAAAAGTTCCTCCGAGCCATACTAAAATTCAACATTCTCGGTACTATAAATCCCCAAGTTCATCAAATGAGTAATATAGTCGTGTACATTTTAGTTGTATCGACTCCAAACGTCTGTCCTATGCCACGTCCTCCGCGAAACGGTTACATCGCCTTGTGCAAATCCTGCCCCGTCACCAATTTTCCCGGGATAACCATTGGAGACGTTCTGACGTATGAATGTGCGGTTGGTCATACTTTGGTTGGAAAGAATACACGAGTTTGCAATCCTCGCACCAGAAGATGGAGTTTCCTCAACCCTCTGTGCAAGTTTGGTAAGGTTCAAATGTTTTGTCTGGATTTGTTTTGCATGACATGTTCGGCAGGGAACGCTAAACTGAATTTAAGAGTGTACGTTCTTTGTCAATTGGCAAGGGGTTCAATGGCCCTATTGCAGGGATCTCAAACTCCTTCGACTTTAGCCGCACTGTGAGAAATTTTGTTGCAGTGATTTTCCCCAAGTATTTTACTGCGCTTTGCTCATTTGCACTGCGTTTTAATTTTTTGGATACAGCAATCACACTTCCTCATTACCGACATACCAAAACAAGCTAAAAAATAGAAATATATCAAAGTGAAAAAACAGCTGTGCAGCCGCGGTCTTTGCAAAACAAGCTTACAAGGGGGTCAATGCCGCTTCAGCGCGCAAAAATCGCATTAGCTGATTCTTACCATATATATTGAACCTTTCTCCCTTCACACATTACATCCAATACTAGCTATCTGTACTTAAATGGCATAATGTATCGAGTTGACTCGCTGACGGGGGACTTAAACGGCAAGAAGTAAAATATCTGTAATAGTTCATGGGCCGCACAAAAAGGTCTGGCTTGCGCGTGTTTGAGATAAACCATGGTTGAACGACTTACCCGATAACAATACCGTGTTTTTTTTTTATTTGTTTATTTACCGACAATCCGACGACAGTCCGAAAACGGAAAAGTGCCCTTTGTTGTGTCACCATTCAAGGAAAATGAACGTGTTTTCAGAAAAAGGATAAGCGATAATCTTAATCACGAATGATGAAAAGCAAACAAAACCAGATAACAAAACTATCGGCGGCTAATATCTTGTTGTTGAAAAGTTGTTTATCCATATGGCTGGTAACGAGTATTTTTAAATGCTGCATCTGTAACAGGTCTAGATCTGTGGTTTCAGTTTTGTAAGAGAAGCAACATTACCGTTCTAAAATCTTCTTATTAGCTGGATGCACAATCAACTTCCAAATATCAAACGGTTTTGTATCCAAGACCCGGTGGTTACCAGGCAGTAAACTGCACGTACGTTGTTTGGATGGATACAAACTAAGTTCATCTGTGCAAGTGCATTGCGTGGAGGACGGACAGTGGAGTGCAAGCATTCCTTCATGTGTCCCCGTAGACGGTTTGTGTCAGGGTTTTATATTTAAAACAAGAGACGGTTTGGCACTGATGCTGCAACTCTTGCCCATATTATGTTGATTAGTTTAAGATTTTGAAAGCTGAACACATTTTAGATCTTGTGACATTGGCGCCTCCAATTTTAAGGGGTATGATGTAGGCAATTTAAAAACAAAAGCCGCATGGTAGCTCTGAAACAATCAACAAACGCAGCTCGGCACAAGAGTTTCTGCCAGATATGTCGTCTCAGAAGATGTATGTTCAGATACAACAACTCCGTACGAGTGGCTGACCGTCGGATCGCACTTGTATCTGTTCGTTGATGATCTAACGTCGTGGTATGAAAGTGTGAAGTTTTGTTCCAACATTGGTGGATGGCTAGCGACATCTGGTGTCCAGAATTCACAAACCTATCAGTAAGTAAAGAGCTCATTCGTGCGCAATATAATGAAATTTTATTCGAAACTAGAGAACAACACTTGACCTGTAGACGCAAGTAGATATAGAAATAAACTAATTCACTACTTTTTTCCATTGTTGCAGAATCCTGAAATCCCATATGCTACCTGGAAAATCCTACTGGTTTGGATTAACCGACAAAACAAGAGAATCTTATTGGATGTGGGAAAAAGGCGATCTTTTGCGTCCGGAAATGTATCTCCCAGATCTGCTAGAGGCGCTTGGAAGGTTGTATTAAAACAGATCAATCGAGTGCAGTTTTTGAAAAACACTTCATGCTTTTTAATGGTGAATTATTTTAGTATCGGGACAAACGCTCCGGATGACGATTCCGATTGTGCTTACATCGCCAACGATGTAAAACGGTCCTGGAACGACGATCATTGCAGGAAAGGACACCACTGTTTCATATGCGAGAAAAGTAAGAATATATTACTGATACACAACTTTTATTGGATTAATGAGGTTTTTACGAAACGAATCAAAATTTTGACCTGATCCCTTTATGCTCACATTACACCTGCGCCAATGCAGTTCAAAAAGAAAACTAGGACTTGTTAGTAAACCATCATGTACCGACCATTGGAGAAACAATTAAGTCGTTATGGTTTTTTCTCATTGTCTGTCAATGTTACTAAGCTTGTGTAGTAAGTCCGCTGTCGAGTCACCTGCTTTGATTTATCTACAGATAAAGTTGACACTTGGGTTCCGTCTGGACCAGGATTCGAACAACTGACGATTACTGGCGAGATTCGGTGGTTGGAAGCTTTAGCCAGATGCAGAAGTCTCGGCGGCTGGCTGATAATGTCTGAACAAGAAAAAATACTAGCAAGGTGGAGTAACAGTGGCCATCAACGTGCGGAATATCTGTAAATGCTCATATAAGCAAAGTATTTGGAAAGCCTTGTTTTTGAGATTTTTTTACACCCAACCCCCCAAAACTTTTGAAACGTTTACGGGCAACTCGTGAAGCTTTTTCAAAGAGGATTGTATGTAAAAACTGTTTAGCTTGGGTTGTGTCTGAAAGTTCCTAACATAATTTTCTTTCCTCAGAATGGCTAATAACACTGAAGTAGGAAACCAAAGACGAAAACGAAGCAACAGGTTGTCGGCAGGTCAAATCACGCTTGTTGACCCCGTGTGCGAGAGAGGTGTGTCGGTATAGCTTAAACACTAGTTTCGCGTCTCTTCATCCTTTGCCTTTGTTAGACGTTATTCTCCTCTCAAAGCCTTTTTTCAAAACTAAGTTTTTTACCTGTTCAGAAGTAACAGACTCAACAAATGCCGTGTTCGATGACGTCAATAATAACGGCATCGATGGGGCGACGACGTGCGGAGACATGTGCGAGACGAACAAAAATTGTTCCAGTGGCCAGCGGTGTTCCTGTGACGATCGATGTGGGTTTGTTTGCAAACCAATCGAAGAGGCTGAAAAATGTAAGTTACTTTGCTTTTGTGTGCATTAGTCACGACACTTGGTGTTTAACTTCAAATTATAAACCGCTATTCAAAAGCTTTTGGCGATGGAATGCAGAGATGGCCAACCAATTGCGCGTTACACGGTATTAAATGGCTCACTTAAACCAAGACATAGTAAAAATGAATGTTGCGATTCCTAAAACGACCGGGGTAAAAGATGAGTTATACAAAGTTGGCCACCCATAGTCAGCACATAAAAAGCAGATTTGTACAGTTTCGGTATGTTTGTGTATGAATACATTAGATAGGCAACTCACGTTGAGAATTGTTTTTCTAGCCTGCTGCCCAAGAGAGTGGACCCGCAGACAATGCGATGGGATTAAAAAATGCTCTGGTGATGACGACTGCCGGGGCCACAACGTGTGCATTTGCAACGGCATGTGTGGCCCAACCTGTGCGCGTCCCACTGCACAGGGTAAAATGAGCTTGTTATCGGGCGAAGTGCTTCCGCAAAGCGCCGCAACCACGACCTCCCCCGCCCCAAAAACATCTCCGCCCGCCAATGACACCTGGGGGCTGAATTTTTACAGTTTGTATGAGAGGACAGACGGGGACATATCAGCACAAACTACAGTTGCTGGTAAGCTCGTTACTTATGCAAAGTAGTAAAGCACAAATGCACAGAATGTTATATTAATTTAGCACCTACAACTTTTTGGCCACTATTTTAACAGCTATTTTGTTTATAAACGTTTAAATCGATAGCAACAACAATATTGCATAGCCAGCCAACCTTATTGCAAGACTTTGGCAACATATGGGCAAGATAAAACAGTTGTGGCACGGGTATATGTGGGGTTCAGTTATTTGGGTCGCAAATGGGCCACCGTGGCAATCTTTTGGCCAACAGCCAGTCAGGGTAATGTGTTTAAATTGCGTTAAAGATGTCAATCAAGGGCCAACCACCGTTGCCATGGAGAGCGTAGCGAACCAGACCGTAGTTGCAGCGGATGGGCGCCAGTTCAACTTGCTTCCAACTTCGGACGAAAACCTGGTTGTTTCTCCTGAAATGGACGACGTGGAGGGGTTGGCTGAAGTTGAAAATGGTGGGATTGGTATCTTTTTACATGTCTGTTAGGTTTGTTTATGATATTGACGAATACGAATGATGTTTAAAATGGGAGCAGTTGTGGCATGAAGCAAAAATAAAAATTTTCATAGTCAATAGCAAGAGCCACCAGATTAACGAAAAAGCATCGCTGTATTTGAAATATGCACCGTAAACATACCAAATTACGTAATCTTAACCAGATTTTTTTACTGACTTTTTCTTAAAAAGGCCTGTAAGTATAAGGTTGGCTGTCTGCAAATTACAATGGAATTTCATGCTTTGAAGACGGGCATTTAGTTTTAAGCACTGGAAAAATGAACTTTATGCAAAATTTTAAAACTTTTCTTACAAGGTCGCTTGGACTTTTGTAGGTTGCGTTCCATCACCGTGTGAAAACGACTGCACATGCGTACAATCGTGCAAACATACGAACGGTTACTTCTGCAAACCAAGCGGGGAGGAAGCTTTTCTTGGAAGAAACTGTTCTCATCGTGAGTACACTTTACATGTCATCGTGTTGCATTAAATGCATTTGTCGGACAACATATTGTCGAAATGAAAACCATACTTTTATTCCATACTTTCTTAATCGACCCGGGTGCTACACGAATGGTTACTTAATCACAAAGTTGTTGGTTCTAATCCCATCCGATCTTTTGGGGGGCGTTGCTTGATCCAGGACTAAATTAAAGTTACTACCGCCCTAAAAAACAAATGTAGGTAACAAACTGCAATAGAGCAGTTTGTAGCCGACCTAACCCTATTTATGCGTACTTCCAGCCACAAAGGAGCTGAAACAAACTAGCAAAACTGTTTACACTTGTTTGCAGCGCCACCATACGTTGAATGTAGAAACGACTCTGTGATGGTTTTGAAGGTCAGCAAATCACTTATGCTTGAATATAACATGGGAATTTCGAACGGTGTTTTCTACGTCGATTCTGCTCTCGAAGCAATAGATCCTCTACCTGTTTCAAAAGTTAATACAAGGTGAACAGATCCAACTGCACCTTCAGTCCCGTAATTGGTGTCTGCATTGTTTACAGTTTATACACAAAAATAGATATGTACAGGTCCGCCAACTATGAATGTAACAAATTATTTATCTTAATAACAAAAACGTTGGTAATAACTAGCGACTTCCAACTACTCAGATCTTGGAACGGTTCTTGGTGGAAACTTAGCTAAACGATCATAAACTCTCGAAAACTTAGCTAAACGATCATAAATTTCCGTTTCAGTTGTCAACTGGTGGAAGCAGAAACGCAAGACAGCTTCGAGATCATGCTGGATCTTCAATCGTGCGGCACTGAGCAACTGTACACAGGACCAGCAATCGTATACATAAATAGAGTAGGTTTTAATCTACAATTATCAATTGTTTCACATGTTATGGAACCTCACAAGCATATGTTTCAAGGTGCAGACTAGAAAAAGCTAGTCTGAAAATTTTTTTGCATGAATGCACTAACTGACAGGCTGAATTGCGGGTCATAGATGTAATAGGGTATAACTTACATTTCTAGCACTTTAGTTCACTGACCGATGTAAAACTTGCTAATGAAAATTTGTTACCATGTATGTTGTACTTCCGGATTTTGTGCCTAGGCATAAGAAATCGCAAAAATTTATTGTTATCTTAGATTTGGTGGGATCGTTTGACCGAAAACGGACGTCTGAGTTTCACGAAACCTGTTGCTGAGGTGTCCTGCGCCTATCCTACAATTTATCATGTGCAGTCTGGAATCAAACCCTTGTGAGTTGGAAGGTTATAAACTTGGTTTTGACATGGTAACGTAAATATCCTATTGACCTGTTGGTTATCGGACTGGGCAAAAATAGGCTTTGGAAATGGGCTGGGGCCCAATAAGGGGTTAAAATAGTCTGCGGTTCTGGCGGACCCGGGGTGTATTTTGTTTTAGATTAACCGTTTTTGGCGAATCGAACCTAAAGAATTTAACTCTCCTTGCACTTTGCAGTTGTTGTGACCCCGTGCCACGCAAAACAGATTTTGGAACATTTCTGCTGCGATCTGCTCTTCACAAAAATCCTCCGGGAACTGGCAAAGAGAGAATCCCTGTTAATCCGGATCAGCAAGGTATCGCAACGTACACGGTGGGAGAGATGATTTACCTGACCGTTACCCTGGACCTCGGGCCGAGAATGGCGATTTATTCGGACGATGAAACGCGGGTTTTGTACCCGACCTTCACAATGTGTTGGTTTTCGCCAGAAAGTGATGGTGGCCAACCTGAAGATAGTCTTGTTATTTACCCTAAGTATGTTTTTGTTTAAACGACTACACAATATTTTAAAATGTGAAAATCCAATTTTTGTTTAAACGACTACAGAATATTTTAAAATGTGAAAAACCAATCAAACATTTTTTTTACGCAAAAGCCGAAATTGTACCTATAACTTTTTTATAAAGCCTATTCTAAATTGGACAACTAATTTAGCTCCAAATAATTAACTGTGATATAATTCATTTATCAGCGAACATAAGAAGTTTGAGTAATTCAGTCTGCCGCTTTTAACCACTGTTTGCGTCAGCGTGTATGTGCAAAAAAGTTTATGAATCAGCTTTTTAACGTCAAGCCTATTCAACAGCGACAAGCCTGCCTTTGACGTCTGGGGACCAGAGAACAACCTAAATATGGCGGATATTGGTTTCGAAGTGATTCGGTGGACAAACTCCGACCTGCAGTTTGTTTATATTCACTGTCAGTTGCAAGTTTACGCGGTAAGTTGCCAATACATCTGGTATGTAGCGAAACGTTTGTCAAGGAATCTTTTAGTGTAATTGCCCTGTTGGTATACGATGACACCCAACGTGTAAAAAAATTGTAACTAATGCTGGTAAGTCGGCCATGGTGAAAAATCGTTTTTTGCTACTGCCTGCAACCCTCTAGCATACCATCTTCGGCTCACTCTTGGAGCAAAAAATAACAAGATACGGGCCGGAGACTTCTTTTTGCACATGTCTGCGGTTTGTAGCTGTGGCTATGACGATTTGAACTGCAGTACAGCAATCCGACGAAATTGGACTTACTCTAAAGCATATCAGGTAACAGACACACTTTTATTGTTTCAGATGGATCGAACAAAGCGATCAACTGACGACAATGCGGAATACAGTGAGATTGTAGTAAAAGGTCCTGTTCGAATTGTGACTCCACGCAACAGGATGGCGCCACCTAGCGCGGACACGGACAGCACGCAAAGTTGGTGGCACAAAATACATCATGTTGTTAAGTTTATCAGAAGTTTGTGGCCTTCTGCTTGGTGACGAAACGATATTAGAAAATTGAAGGTCATAGCTACGTGTATTTAAAATATTTTGTCATTTTGTAGAATCCCATTTTGTTTGACAAATTGTCATGACGTTTAAAATGTAGCCCTATACGTGCTACTAACAACCTTTTATTATTTGTTTAAAATATGTGTTTCCAGATGCGAATTCGGATCAACTTTTCACCACTTCCACCCCTCTGCTGATTGCATTCGTAATTTTGTTACTTGTATTTGTGGTTGCCATGGTAACTATTGCAAGATTGGATTTGTGCAACTGCCAAAGAGATCCGCGTGGTGGCAGCACCGGGGCTTTGGATTTCAACTAAGACAGATTTTTTGTTTTTCTGTTGCAGCGATTATTTTTTCATCTAGTTTCAAGTTTTTGTTCATTTTTTCGATTACAAAATACACAAAATTCTATTTTTCAAACGTGCTTGTCTGTTTCAAAATGCAGAATTGCCCGTACGCAATGCACGTCACTCAAAAGGACATAATTACGAATCGAAGTCGCTCTTCGACTTTTGTGCAGCAGAGTTAAAGTTTTAGGACTTGTAACAACCTCGGTCAGTTCCTTTATAATCTAATTTTATTTCGTGTAGTACAAAATATTGGCCAGCGTGTTCCACCTGGTAACCTCTGTCCGAAGTTCAGACCCTTAAACTGAATTGCGTTGAGAGAACCGTCTATCTGATAGTCATGGTTGAAAACCTTCGATAAATTCGCGTTAAGGGCGTACTGGAGGTCGCGGTTCTATTTATATCAAAACAAGCTTTGCGTCGTCTTTGAGAGGCATGCGACCACGTCGCGACATAGCAAGGTTTCTCACGCTTCTTCACAAGCCTCTCGCTGTTTAAAGGTGAACTGACATAAATATTTTTCCTGCGATACGCAAGGTCAAATGGCAACGGTTCATTTTTCGAAGCGTAATACATACTCTACAATAGTTTTAAAAATGTGATTTTGTTTTGATGTTGCAACGCAAGAACTAAGTTTTTTATGTTTGTAAATCATTGTTCAGCAGATGTGCGGCAAATTGGACTATACTTATTGGCGACTTAGGTGCAGTTAACTAAATTCTAAAACGTAAAAGAGGTAAAGCAGACATTCGTTACATGACTTTATTTACACCATAATTTAAAAAATTTCCGAAAAAACTCTTTTCGTTTTTCTTTAAAACGCCGCTACGTGTTATGTGCAACGACAGATCGTTGTGATGCCGGAAACGGTATAATTTACACTTCGTACCACGGCAAAAGCGTCAATTTGACAGATGCGTATGCTTCGCTGGTGGCTTTGATTACTACACCACTTGAAATGCCAATCACGTTTACTTACCACTTACGGATGCCGCTATGTGCTCACACCTGTGCGTCGATATTTACTGTTAATAAGCTTAGCGGATTAAGCTCATTGCAAAGTGGCTTAAGACTAACGTGGGAAATAAACAGTCTTGAAGAGATTAATGATGTAACCGGGTGAGGCCACTTTCGGTATCAGTTCCGTTTTTAAGGTCCTGGTAATGGTGGATTTTTTTAGTTTTGGGCAAAATTGACGACGTATTTACAAAACATATGGCCGTGACGCCAAACCGTAACCTTTTCGAAATGTTACCTAACAGTTACAATGCCACATTAAGCTTACCTTAGGCACAAAACACCCCCCAAACATTGCAACATAAACCACAACTTATTCATAGGGTACAGCAGCGGTGGCACAAATCCGTTAAAAACATTGGACGACTTTAAATTCTTGTGGGTAATTTTGACGTCATATTGATTAATTGAAAGTTGTGACGTCACAATACAATTTCTTTGCGTTTCAAATTATGGGTTCCTTTTCGTCTGGTACAGCCTTGAAACGCAGTTGTTTGCGATCGCTTAGTTGTTGCTAATCCCACAACTAGTGCAAAAGCAGTTCTGCAAAGCACAGCAACGCAAGATTTGCTTTATTCACACATATTTTCACTTAACAGCGACATTTAATATTAGTTTTGACATTTAATATTCATTTTGGAGGACTGGCTGAGGGATTGGTGACCGCGTGCTAGCGGGTGACCTCCATATGACCTTGGGGTGACCCTGTATTGGCGATTCTGCATTACAAGGGATTAACCCAGTTTCCTCCCGGCATGGCACCGGCCTTTGCTAAACAAGTTTGTCAGTAAAAAGGTGATCTGGTGAACTTTCAAGTTCTTCAACTAATGATAGAGTTGAACTTTGATACTGCTGAAAAAGTGTTGGAAAACTCACTTGGAAACTGCTTTTAAAAATACTTTTTTAGTTTGAGCAGTGTAGAGGGGTTAGTATTAATTAATCTTCTGCAATGTCCGCGCTAAGTTATAAGATTTTGTTTTTTTCCCCTTTTCAGACCGCAGACTGTTTCAGCAAGTTTTTGAGGACGTTACGTTAAAACAAACACTTTTAGCGAAATTTATCGGTTTTAGGCTATAGATTAAGATTGATCTTAAGTGTCAGGCTTAAATAAAAGTAAAATACCAATAGTCTATCACCCTGCTGCGCAAAGCTAACATATGATTTTTAACATCACTTCTCTAAAACATGTGGCACCCAATGCATTTGCCATTCGTCCTGAATTGTATTTGCACTTTCTTTGAGTATAAATATTTGCAGAGCACTTCTCGCCTTGTAAATGCTGTCCAGCGAATCGGTAATGGCCGATTAGCGTTTGTAAATTGCTTTGAATTGCGAAGTCGATTTGACTATGCTAAACAAAGGTTAATGGCACTTTGGTTGTCATCGCTTATCACAAAACATAGATTTTGAACCTTTTGCAAACTATCATATTACAAAGTAGCTGAGGAAAACACTATACCGAATTCGGTGACAATAATATTGTAATTTTGACAATACGTTTTTGATGGTTCAAAATGACGTATGTTTGGCAAAAAACGTATGTCTGGCGTATTAAAACCCTTACCAGAGAAGTACCCAGACAAAAACACTGATTCTATTTTGATCATTTGAGTAACGGTGAGGTGGTCTTTTTCAAGCGGCCCTTGCAACCAGCGAAAAGCAGCAGACTTGCAAGCAACACTTAAACGCGCCAGCGCCTATGAATTAAACCGTTTGCTAGCAGTAAACAATCACAACACGTTCTCACAGGTCTTGCCAAGTCCGCTGACGCCCAAGGACAAAGCGAGACCAGGAAATTGGACGCAAGGCAATTAGTCCAACTTCTGTTGTCCGTTTGTCTGCAACGTTCTTTAATAGAACAATGCTGACAATGCATCCTTGTTCAAGACACAATGCCTGCATTCAACGTGGAAAAGATTAACCCTAACTGAAGACAAATGATTAATTAAAAGCAATAACATTGCGTGTTTTACTGCAAAAACTATTCTGTTTGTGACACAGGTATATGTTGATAATACAACATTTTGCCTAAATGTATACTAATCATACCACATCAGGCTAAACTGATTAAAAAAAATTATCGCTAAAAACGGTTGGTTTATAAATGTTCGACCGTGAAGTGAACCCAGCATAGGTCAAACTAACTTTGTCATTTATTAATTCGCGTGGGTCCACTAGGGTGCTGTACAGTGAAAAGAGTTTGTTATCATCAGTAACAACGGTACAGGAGTTCGGTGTAATTGCGACGAGTAACATGACACTGTTTCGCTTTCAAACTNACATCAGGCTAAACTGATTAAAAAAAATTATCGCTGAAACGGTTGGTTTATAAATGTTCGACCATGAAGTGAACCCAACATAGGTCAAACTAACTTTGTCATTTATTAATTCGGGTTGGTCCGCTAGGGTGCTGTACAGTGAAAAGAGTTTGTTATCATCAGCAACAACGGTACAGGAGTTCGATGTAATTGCGGCGAGTAACATGACACTGTTTCGCTTTCAAACTTCTACAGTGATTCAGAGGCGCCTGAACTGACGCCCGTGGTAAAATGCTAACCTTTTGTTTATGGTAACTGGAGAAAATCATGCCACCAAGGGTGACATTCGTGCGGTAATAGAACTGTGAAAGACAGGTGCGTGTTAAGGTGAATTCGGGCAAAGATAAGTCTCTCAAACTTTAGACTGGAATGTAAAGAGGAAATTTGTCAGCAAATTTTTGGGATGATTTGAGCAGTTATAATAAATTTGGTGTTAAATTCATGTGATTCCAAATTTAAACAAACTTGTTCACGCGAAAAGTTTTAAACCGACTGGAAGATTCGATTTGCAGTGATTCCTTTTCTCACTAACGTTTAGTTTGAGGAATAAAACACCAGCTGTAAGTGAATAAAAAACACACACTTATCTACCTGCTTTGAAATCGAACCACCGTTAGGTATCGATGACTAACCGAGACACAAAAAACTTAGATTTTTAAAATGCGGACGTTCCCTGTGCTTAAACCTTAACAAAAAAACTCGGACAAAGTCTAAGATCAAAAGGTCGCGTGGCACCTGGCCAGACCAGCCTCTTTTCAGCACAACTTCTGTTTACGGGCGAGGCAGCTCAATGTAACCCCTTAAGGTGAGCAGAGTTAGGCGCCTAACTGTTAGTCGGTTCATTATTTTGACGTTAGAGACTCTTGAATACGATCCATTGCGGCTGGCGGTGGTTCGTATTGATAGTCTTTGAATGCTGAATGACGATAATAGTATGGTACATAAGGATCAAGAGTGAAAAACATTTTCTCTGAACTCAAGTGACGTATGCTGCCAAACCTATGTACACAATTTACAACATTTTTCGGTGGTAACACCAGGTAAAAACCTTCCATTTTTGGTACTTCTGGGCACGAAGCGTTAAACGATGTTTTTTTTCAGTACTAGAACTCAAATTTGTATCAAGGGGCCTTGTTTTAATGACTTATGACTACGCAATGATTTATTAACATTTCTCCCGTCTATTGTAGTGCCGTAATCAACTTTTCAGTTAGACCTTGTAAACCAACTCCTACGAATAGGACGTTACGCAATCTGCCCTCCGGACCGCAGCTAATTTTGGTAACTTGGCCCTAATTCTTGATGATTCACACCCGAAAAAGCGGATGTTAGAGCGACAGTGGGTTGAAATACCTGAAACACCATCCTACAAAATACAAGTAGCTTCTTTTTTCCTGATATTGGTATCTAGAATTGCACTAAAAAAACAGGGCTAATGCTTGGGAATATAGGAGATTTTAGGTTACACTTAGCCCTGTAATAATACTTTGGGTGATAGACGGTACAATTTAACTACATAACAGCCTAATTTTTTTTCATACTGGCTATAGCGAAGCAGGAATAAAATATATGTTTCGAAAGTTAAGATTCGCATATTTACAGACTTTCGCAGATTGGGCTAGCCAGAACCTGTCACGCACAAATTTACATGAACTGTGCCAAACCCAGGCTAATGATGTTTCCGTGAAGTAAAAATTGCTCAAACAATGGACTGAAATTCCACTAAATCTTGTGCAACAAATAGTTCTTCCATGAACTTTTCCCCATGAACAATAGGAGAAAGGCACTTGAACTGAGGTCACCTCACCTTATTCTGTCTTCAATCTCAGTCAGGTGTAAAGTATTTCTTGTCACGCACCGACGGTCAGGAAATGATGCTTCGTCTCCCACGCAATAACTTGGCACGCGCGCAGTGACGTCATAATCTTTCACAAATAAATGATTGACGAACATTGAAAGCGTGTGTATTCTGCGTTGGTGTCAAACGTTTTTGGGAGATGCGTTTTCTAACCGTCTGGTAGTATCATATTTTTTCAGATTGAGGTAACTAGTCGTTTTGAAAATACAAGAAAACATATTTCCCTTTTCAACAATGTGTGTAGTAATTTTTCAGACTTAAATAAATTAAACTTAGTTAAATTTTGGCAACATATTTGAAAAAGAATTACAGGCATGTTTTGCTATCAATATGTCAAACAAAGTAATATCTTACTTGTAGTCTGCAGTACAAGTCTTCGAGAGTTTTTGTTCAAAAACTATTATGTTTAGGACTATGGCGTAAGTTAAATATGTCGCAGTTTTTTGGTTTGTCTTTAAAATCATGAGATATTTGTATCACATGTGACCTTTGAAGCCTTTCATGTTGGGTGGAAGGATTTGGCAAGGGCCATAATTTGGCGTCGCTTTCATTAAATTAGTGCACAGCGCGTCTGCTGGTCGGCGTTTGCATTAGGAGCCTTCCTTCAATCTTCTCTCGCGCCATTCGTGTGTGTAGAAAAGTTGCAAGAAAAAGGGAAAGAAGCGTGGGCAGCGTTGCGTGACTGATGGCAGCAGTGACGATTGAACAAGCACTCGTCAACAAGCTGCCCACTGAAAGTGCAGTAAATATTTTCAGTTGGCGCAGTGTTTGTGAAGTTTACCACTAGCAGATGTTCTTTGATATTAAATGTTATTTGTTATTACAAACAAGTGCTTGTGTGGCCGAAATATGTATGATGGTAGGAACAATAAAGTAAGGTAAAGGTCGTGAAATGGGTTCAGCTATTATTATTTTCATACTTTTCTGTTCAGAGGTAGAACAATTTTAGCCAAACAGTGTGTGCTAGTCGATCTTGTCTTGTTTTCAAAATGTGGAAAGAGAGCGACTTTAGCTCAAAACGCGACGACGACAGCGCAATCGGGGACTCACCAAACAACTCCGCTGGCGAGGAAAGCATAAATTCCCGCCGAAAGTCGTCGACATCCGACGATCTCGAAGACGAACGCGACTCGGCGTTTGACAATCTGAACCAAAAACTTGGTGTAAAAGTGCCCTCGTGTTTGCTGCGCAACCCCGAAGAAAGCCTTGAAAGGTGCAAGACAGTGAACGGGATTACTCCAACAAAAACAACAAAAGCAAAGAGAGTTATAAAAGTGCTGCCAGCTAACACCGTACTTTCCCCAAAGACGGATTTGGAAAAACCGGCGGGAAGAACTAAAAAGTCACTTAGCATGGATAGTAACTCAGGAACTGAAGTTTTTCAAGCAAAGCTGCATCACCTGTTGTTCGAGATGGTAAGTGGTTCGATTGATCTGCTGATAATGTGCCTGCTTAACTTGGAACACACAAGTCACAGGCTTAACAGTAGCTTATTTGAAATATTAGTGCATTCCTTGTAAAATTAATGCCAGACCTTTAACGGATACCTAAGCATGTTTAATCGGTGCCACTTGATTTCAAACAACACATATTGTTTCTTTGGAAATTAAGCACAAACATCTAAAACAGTTCTGAACAATAAAAAAACATTCCACATTCTTTGTTTTGAAAAATAGCTTTCATTGTTTCGGGCGTGATGGATTTAATGTCAAGGCACACGTAGTGTGAAGGTGCCAAGTATGTACTTTGTAGTAGAGTTTTGTATTTGGTCGTGCTTCTCACACATCTCAGGGTGGCAATGGTGGAATGTATTGGCTTGTTCGTTGTTGCGCAAATCGATATTGCGCCCGCCCGCGTTTGTGCAGGAAATGTAACATATTGTCACATTGGTTTTGAAGAGGTTTCGACTGACGTCGACTTTTCGCGTGTTCGGGTTTTGAATAATTGAAGTTAAGACGCCCGCGTTCAGCTTTCACACAGTAGCAATGCTCTGTTGTCGGTCTCGACGAACCGTTGTGAGTAGAAATGCTGGACTCCCGTTTGCGGGGTGGCTGCCCGATAAGGACTTGACTCGTATTTACTTTCTGTGCCTGTTAACATGATTAATCGATCAGGCAATCTGTTTCTTGCTTGACCTACTTTGGCACGCTTGGAAGTATTGGAATGTATTAACGTGTATGTCTATAAATTACTGCATAAATACTGCATACATATTGTTTGAATGAATTGTGAATGTCCTTTGACTTGGGATAGTTTGTAGTTTTAGTTTGCCTACAGTGTTATCTTTGTTTGGTGTATTGCCAAAATAATCCTCACCATACTGGTATTTTTATTCAACAATAGGTTGCGTTATAAAAAATTACACAATATTCTTGTTGTCTCCTTAATTGGTTGAAACTTGTACATATTTTCAATATTAATGTCATGTGAGAAATAAAGAATTGTTAGACCAACATGCCCTAATGTTAAGAGTTGATCATGCAATGTTCTATTTTGATTGGCAAAGATTGGTAACCCGAACCAACCTAAAACAATAAACTATTGAGGAAATTAAATAGATGATGGCATTGTCACCTGTTAAAGGACCTTTCCTGAACTCAGTTGTTGTGTATCCATTGGTCTTTCCTGCAAGCACTGTTCCACACAATGGTTCTGATCTATTTGACAACATTCTTGGGTTTTGTTGGATTCCTAGTCATTGTTGGAAGAATTGTGTGTGAGGTCAGGTCCCTGTTGTGGACACAAAAGGCTTAGTTATATTTCTACAATTTGTTGTAATTATCATGTAGTTTCCATCCAATCATAGGCACCAACTAGATGTAATCAGGCCTTGTTGTGTTTACTTGGTTATATGTTCCTGGCTCTTAAAGGTGTACAGGTTGTATGGTTAACTGGCAGTTTTCAAATGCTGCAAGTGTATCATGAAGTTAACCACTTTTTTCCAATTTTACCCTATTGCACACAATTGAAATATTGCCCACATCTAGTTTGGGGTTTGTCAAGTATTCTCATAAATTTATCACACAAGTACTTGTTGTAGCATTACATCACGTAGTATTCACATTTAGTTTACATGTATTGTGCTTTAGTGTCTGGTTGCAAACATTGCAGATTGTTATGTGGGTGTTTATATTGAAGCCAGATGCCAGCACCCGTTTGTTACCCATACTTTTAAAACCTTTGTGATCAATCAATCAATTTTTATTTTTTCAACGATGATCTTTTTGTAATTTAAAACGCGCCTCCTAAGTTCAAACCACACAACAAACAAACCCCAATTTCCTGAAGGTAAACCGCATAAAACGCCCACAGATTCGCCTCCAGCCCTACAAGCCTTTGGTTTGAAAACCCTCGTCACGGCAGAGTGCACATGGTCGGTCGCTTACAAACCCGTCGCGATTGGTTTCACGCTGTTTAACGTTTAAATGGCGCCGGGCCGTTGATTTGGAACCGCTCGACTGTGCCGTCACAATGGGAAACGCAATCCGGTCTCAATTCGAACTGTGGTGCTTGCGTGCGGACGCGGACGCGGTTTTGGTTGCGCCACACCTGGACTGCGCACACAATCTCTCACGAAGTAGCGTTTGTCATCGGTCCTGGCAATATCTTGAACCACACTGAACTGCCAGCGTGACGACGTCTGGCGTTTCTCGGCATCTGGTAGCCGACTTGTCAACATTCCAAACAGCACGCTCGTGTGTTTGTAAATCGTTGACTCAATGTCAAAAATTCCTGCTTTATTGTCGCGACACCAAACACGTTTTCGCGTTGTGGTCGCATTCCGAGCATAGCAAGTACCTACACGGTATAGTTTTTAATTGTACAACAAGCATTGATTTGTACCCTCCATTTATGTGTTACCAGATTTGACACGTCGGATTAAAGCACACATATGAAATTATTTTCTATATTGCCCAAATGCTACAACTAGTGCATGCATTGGAGTCTTTCCTACTACTGCATTATTGACCTTTACCTACAATAACCATTACTAAAAACGTTTTCTACCCAAAAGTGGTTTTTGGCTGAGAAATATTAAAGCAGTCATGTTTCGGGGTCCAACCACTTAAATGCGTGTAAGACTAAAATAGTACATTGCCCACCAAAGGTCCTTGACATGTCCCAGTGATTGAGTCACAAACCGCTACCGAAGTGACTTTCCATGTCACAGCCCATGTCAGCATGTTTACACATCTCTAATCGTTTCAACATCGAACGTTTTGTAATCCCCGAGTACAAGACCTACTGAAGCGGTCCAACGCACAACCTGTAATGTACGGGTGAACGTAATCGTTTGCGGGCCCTGCATCGGCGTCATGGAACCACACGCAGACCTGGAAAGTCGCTTGTCACCCCCTTTAAGTGGCGTCGGCGCGGCGCCATTGCCCTTTGCCTAAAACAAAAAGCGAGGCTTCATTAAGGAATTAACTGCATCGTGACAGCGGTGAAAGATATTCGTACAGTTGATTGCACGCGGCCTCGTTTTGCAACTAGTTTGGTGGTGATTGATTGTATTGTTAATGTTGTGTTGGATATCCAGCTTGGTAAATGTTGTTTGTGACTGTCAAAATGTCCAAAACTTTGCATTTCCTTAAATGTCGTTTAATGACATTTTCACTACTTGCTGCTGCTGCCCAGAATGGTGAATATATTTTGGCAAATATCGTATTGCACTAAAGTTTTGACCCCCAATGGGCGGTTTTTTTACACCCAACACTTTAGTGCTCTGGTACACGAACAGAAACAGAAACTGTAGCGTTGATGTGATATCATTCACTCTGACCTTTTGTATTTGCTTATCACTTAGTATGGCCGATATGAAATTCCAACCTAAATTACCCGAAACCGGAGGGAATGTTATAACATCTGTCATATTTGCACAGCTTTGTATGTAAATCGACCCACAAATGTTGCGCTCGGCTTTGTTGTGACAACTGCAAGTTGTTTTTCTAACGTTTAACGGACGCCGACGCAGCAAAAAGCAGTTTTACCCCTGGCATGCCAAACTGGATTATCGAGACAAGCTGTGCTGTGCACTATCGCCGTAATATCAGTCCTATCATAACACCGCCGACGATTCAATGACGAAACGGCCGTATTTGCTCCGAAATACAAACAAGGTCGCACAGACGTGCTGGAATGACTGGGTTTGAGCCGCGGCGCGACACGAGCTTTATTACAGCACCTAAGTCGTTTTCCTCGATCGTAAACTGGGTCAAGAATTAGGGATTACGTAATAGTGAAACAATTCAACCTTCTCTTAAATTGTTCTACTTGCTACACAGGTTTTACTGGCTGTTAACATTTAAATGGACTGCGTCTTGATAATAAAAATTCTTTCACTAGAGACTCTATCAAGTCACATCGGAGAAATAGTGTCTGTTGATAAATCTCAGACTTACTAAATGTTCGTAGTCACAGGGAGTAGATGTTATAATTTGGCTAAGAATGTTAAGTTTTCCACTGTATTTTTGTGTTGTTTGGAAATTATAACCGGTGGGTGCTGTTTAGGAAATAACGTTTGGTTAATTTTGTTCAATAATAGTATTGTTAGCTCATTTCATTTTAACTTATCCTTCACGCAAGGTTTTATATATTTCAAAGGCATTGGTACCAATTTAAAGCTCCTTTTATTTCTCGGCATGTACTTTAACCGATGTCAGGGTGTGCCTTACCCAGCCAGCACATATAATACATAAAGGCCTGTCATTTCCTATCACAATTTCGTCCCAACCCACCAACGCCATCTCATTAAAACCTGTTATGTGCTTGCGCCAGTCGGGCATATGGCTCAAAATCCAACTAGAAAACCGTATCGTCTTGTGTAACGTAGCTTCTATTTGTTCGGCTTCTGTCGTTCGTCTTGTACACAGTGGTATGTCGGTGTAAAATGCACATAAAGAATGGGTGGTGGTAATGTATTGTCAGCTGGACAAACTCACTTTTTGATAAGATCTCGCATTCTAGGGCCACCAATAAAATACACAGCTACTGAAGAAATTCATTGCACCGGAGTATTGTGGCAATACTATTTGTCGAGTATTTAAAGTAAAGTATTTTTCGTTCTACCAATGACGTGTTTTCACCGATGATCACACTTTAAAGGCACTTGTTCTGCCATTGCCTGTGACCTGACCAAATTCAATGTTTTACTACAGAGACGGTTACATGAACATTTACATCTTTGACAAAGGCATGTATAAGTGTATTCTCAGTCATAGAACAAAAGAACGTAGCGATGGAACCGAAAACGAATTTCGCAATGAGGCTGTTCATCAATAAGCCGTGATAACCCCTCAGATCTGGCAATATTTTTTAAGTCCTTGCTGTGTCTAATCCGCTAGAATCTTTATGAAGTGGTTTGCCCGGCTNAAATGGTGTCTGTTGATAAATCTGGGACTTAAATTATCGACTGTATTTCTGTGTTATTTGGAAATTATAACCGGTGGGTGCTGTTTGGGAAATAACTGTTGGTTGATTTTGTTCAATAATAGTATTGTTAGCTCATTTCATTCTAACTTATCCTTCACGCAAGGTTTTATATGTTTCAAAGGCATTGGTACCAATTTAAAGCTCCTTTTATTTCTCGGCATGTACTTTAACCGATGTCAGGGTGTGCCTTATCCAGCCAGCACATATAATACATAAAGGCCTGTCATTTCCTATCACAATTTCGTCCCAACCCACCAACGCCATCTCATTAAAACCTGTTATTTGCTTGCGCCAGTCGGGCATATGGCTCAAAATCCAACTAGAAAACCGTATCGTCTTGTGTAACGTAGCTTCTATTTGTTCGGCTTCTGTCGTTCGTCTTGTACACAGTGGTATGTCGGTGTAAAATGCACATAAAGAATGGGTGGTGGTAATGTATTGTCAGCTGGACAAACTCACTTTTTGATAAGATCTCGCATTCTAGGGCCACCAATAAAATACACAGCTACTGAAGAAATTTATTGCACCGGAGTATTGTGGCAATACTATTTGTCGAGTATTTAAAGTAAAGTATTTTTCGTTCTACCAATGACGCGTTTTCACCGATGATCACGCTTTAAAGGCACTTGTTCTGCCATTGCCTGTGACCTGACCAAATTCAATGTTTTGCTACAGAGACGGTTACATGAACATTTACATCTTTGACAAAGGCATGTATAAGTGTATTCTCAGTCATAGAACAAAAGAACGTAGCGATGGAACCGAAAACGAATTTCGCAATGAGGTTGTTCATCAATAAGCCGTGATAACCCCTCAGATCTGGCAATATTTTTTAAGTCCTTGCTGTGTCTAATCCGCTAGAATCTTTATGAAGTGGTTTGCCCGGCTTCGAGTTCTATTGATTTGGTCGTCAACCACGTCAGACGCATGACCTTGCAGGCAAACCACTGTCGTACTGAGTTGGCATCGCAACACCCTTGCCAGTGAGAATGTAAACAAACGCACGCCTTATTGCTTCGTGGCATTTGTCCTGTCGACAATCCAGGTCGACAAAAGATAATAATGAGGATGTAAGTCTCGGTGTATGCGTAGGAACCTGCAAGAATCTGTTTCGATGTACCGTTGATTTGTACTAGGTAATTAGAAATGCTACTTACTAAAAGTCAGCATTTTGCGTTTTTATAATCGGTGACAGTATTTTCCAACACAAAACTTCGAACAGGTTCTGTGTTGTGTTGTCAATCTATAAAATTGCTTACCAAACCTTACATGTAAGTGTATGTTGTTTGAAAGCCAGCACAACATTATAAACATATATTTTATCATAATTAAACTGCCATATCTACTACCACCTGTTGTTTTCAATTACTACGCTTATTAAGTACCATTGAGCTTTTCATCGACTTGAACGTGGCTCATTTATCCCTTTAACCTTAGAACTTCTACGTATCGAACCGCTATCAATAGCTTTCAAATTATCCGGTTTCAAGAGCCATTAGGTTTAAAATGTAAGGCAATTTCTCCTGCTGTTGACCCGAATGCAGCCAATGGGGTGACTCGTTGTAATAATGACCTGTGGCCAGTTCTCGGAGAAGGCCAATTCGACATTTGCAGCGTTTCCGTTCCAAGAATAGGTCGAGGCCCTTTGGTTTACTAATTTGCTGCGCTGTCACGAGTCCACCAGTCGGGACGGGGACGCACTTGATGAGCTTTCATTTTTGCTATGATGAGTGTTTTTGGCTATTTACATGTATGAAAAGCTTAAACAGTGTTTTAAAAATATTACTCCCATTAAAGCAATTTGTTAATGTGAGGTGGATGATTTTGTCACTATTAAGGCATTCACCTAGACACGATAAGATGGGCAACCTTGCTTTTGCAAAACATACCTCGACTCAGAGGTGCCGAGACCGTTGAACAACACTCTTCCAGACCGCGCTACTAATATGTACACTGGTGATGGGGCAAAATTCCGGCGTTAAGTAACCACAATCGTTGGCGCCCCGGTCTGGTGTTGGAAGTGGCAGCAGAAGAGGACCATCGAGCAAGACTCCAGCACGGCTCAGCCGCGGAGCTGTGCTTGAAGGGCCCTCAACAACGTCGGTGTTGTGCCTTCCTTTAGCCTGTTGACCAGCAAGTCTCGTATCGCCGATTCGATGCGAGTTTTTGAATGACGCCAGGTCAACTGTGCCGTATCGTCCTCTGAATTCGGTGCTCGTTAGTATGAACCACGAACATTTTCTGGCTTATAAGGTGTTGTTGCGCGAAGGCAATCAAAAGTGAGTCTGAATTTGTCATTGCAGTTGCTCTGTTTATGAAACGATTTCTGTACTTAGGTACACTACATGGTTGGTACCGTGATTGCAGTCATCATTTTCAAAACCTTCCAAAGGCAGTTGCAATTGCGACCTCAATATGATGATATGGATAGACAACCGCAATTGCAACAGTTAAAATTATGCTATTACAAGTGAACATGACATTTTGGGTAATACATTTCACATCACCAATACATCATACATACTTCGTAACGTGTATGATCGAGATGAGAAACATACTGTTACAGTGCCAGATCAATGCTAACAGCATTAATCAAAAAACATCGGATGAATCAAATCGATTTGTAACTACACGCAAAAGTCCTTGCGCGTTACCTAAATCAATATTGACTTCAATATGATTCGTTGGCTTTACCTCAAGACGCCAGTTGATGGCATAGAGACCTCCTGGGTGGGCCCGGGTACATTTGCCATGCGATGTTTATCTGGCCAAGCCTATGATAGCCCCAAACTCAACCAGGGCCAATTATCACAGATTTATGGATGTAAAAACTGATAAGGCACGGATTTTTTGAAGTTTAAATTGAGATTACTGGGCTCGCGTGCTCACTTTCTGTGATAAAATCACTTTGACAATTACAGTCGTTTTCCAGCCTGAAGTATTTATTCTGCAGGTTTGGTTTAATGGAGTTCAGTCTGTTGACCTCTCGACTGCCTCCTTTCCGCTTAAGTGCCGTTGGATACTGTGATTGTGATTGATGACGTGCTGTAACTGAATACGTTCTTTTTCTGCTTTGGACTAAGTGTTAACTTAACGCCTAAAAACAAATCGCACACAATTTCACACAGTCCTTGCTGGACAAGTTGTGTAAATTATGTTTGTTCCAGATTTTTCTACTATATAGTACAGTATCTTGATCTTGATTTTGTACAATTGAAATCCACCTTGGTGTGGGCCATTTCTAACGTGTGTGACATATGATTCAATCCAACTCCTCATTGAACGCCTAAACCAGTTCCTAACCGACTTTATGCTTTTACCTGCCACAAAGATTGCTTTACGTTTTGCTAATTGATTTTTACACAAAATCATTTTTTGAAACCAAATGCATTTGCATACCTCACACAAAAGCAAGTTAAATAAGTGAGACTCTTTTCACGTTTGCCGATCAAATCGCGTTAATAAACCCGTTTAAACCCCGAAAGGCTTATTCAATGTGGTTTCAGTTAGGCATGGAAACAATCTGATAGTAAATGTTGATTCCACAGAACTGTCTGATAAATGTGGTTTGATTTATTTGCGAGAAGTTCGATGTCCCAGACAGCCTTCACAACTTTTAACCTCTTTTCGTCCGGGTCACGAGGCAATTCCACGATCGACAAGTATATTGGGGCAATCCATCAAGCCCATAAAGCACTAAACCAGAACCGGGTCTTGCCTGCTGTTCTTGGAGGGCGAACATGTTTCAATCCACCCATAAACCTCAGCACGGGAAACGCCTGGAAACATTGCAATCGAACTGGTACAGGAGTAACAGGATAAAACACGTCCACGATTTGAATGCTTCAAAATCTGCGTTTGCATGTGAAAGAACTAGAAAGTCCTAGTTGTCTTGCCTGGTTTTTGACCTAGTTGCATATTGTCTGTAACACATTTGCAGCATGGGTAAAAATTTGTGATGACAAGTTGTCAATTGTGGTTGTTTTCTCAGCGCGTTGGATAATATATCACATCAGTTGTGACATTGACATATTTATTAGTTCATATTGGATTTGTCGACATCAACCTAAACACAAATGTTTTCCTTCAACAAATATACATATTTTTTGATTTCTTTAAACTAAACTTTAAAACATTCATTAACGTCAGCAACCTAGACTACAAAAACCCAAAATTTTTAAAAACCATTGATTCAATTAACCTGGAAGAGAGTTAAACCAGGACGCGGTAATGATTGCCTGCGTCGTTTTGGTTTCCAAGTTGTCTGGACATTCGACTTGTCAGACTGCAGAAACAGGCCACACATGTCAGTTTCAGACGCCTTGCATTTCTCGCCTGGGCTATTAAAATACCAATTTCCTAAACGCCGATCGTTTTCTGCGCTCGGTAAGAGCTCTTCCTAAAATGTGGCGAAATCATATGTCTGGCTAATACCGCTGTTTGATGATAATTCTGTAGCGCTGAAGGCCGAATTTGCATTTGATCGGATTTCGGTACCTGTAAAGCTATTGATATTCGTGATGTTTGTGGGTTGGTTTCAATGTCATTCCAGATAACACCAGAAGGAAACCACGTGTAGCAACGTTTTTTTGTTTTTTTGGGAGTTTGTGGGTTTGTTTGAATGTCATGCCAAAAACATTGTAGCTTGAACATGTAGGAAAGTGCTTTTCAATGTCTGTTGCTTACATTGCAATACCTGTGTTGCAACGTTTGTATTTCTGCACGTGACGATATTTGCAATGTTGAAGGAGGCAATGTGAAATCGTTTCGTCAACTATAGTACACGCTTTCTTTACCCCATTTACCGAAGCACAGGCATGGATAGTATGATTAACTTATCTGTTTGATCAATAGGGGTTTATGTTACTCCATAACTACAAAAATCTTCTTTCCCAAGTTAAATGCTTACGAACATGGTGTACTTCATTCAACGAAATATATTTCGGGGCAGTGACGTTTGCCTGAAAAACTTGTTTGTGGTGCTGAAGTTGTGTGTTTTCTGTAAAAAACGCGCGGATGCTGCCACACAATGTAGCAAGTTGTATTGGAAAATATGGAAACTAATGTTAACTTCATGCAAAGTAAATGGAACATCTGCAATAAACCTCGTCCTAAAATATAACCACTGGTGGATTGGACAAGATCCTTCAAGCCGAATGCTTGTTAAACCCACTCACACAAAACACATCCAATTTTACATCATCAGTCACGACTCTTTCGACCGCTCTGACCCTTAACCAGTTCATTTGCGCTCTTAAGTCTCCACGAACAGTCAAAATTCCCGCCCTCGCATCGCAAACGTGGATAGTTTTTTCGCTCATCCGCCCGAGTGGCTCGATAAGTGCACTCCCACTTTGTGGACTCCCCTTCGTGTAAACAGACATATAACTGTGACGCAGGCGGCGTCAGAGAAAGGCCACTTTGGTCCGGCGAAGTCACCTCGTCCCCGAATTCCGTGACTGGACCCCGCCCACCACTTTTACCAGCCACCAGTTTGTTTGAGTTGTTAATCGCGTCGTCGCTAAGTGTGTCAGGCTCCGTGTACAATGTTTATAGCGTTTTTTTGCGAGACTACTGGGGGTTTCAATCGTTATTGCCATACCTGTGGGATGAATCAGTGGTCTTGTTTATACACTCGGAAAGCGAAATTTACAATAGGTTTCATACAATTATCTGTGATTCCCGCACTCACTGTAGGTAACTTTTAAAGCACTTTGCAACATTTGACTTCACAAAGTTGGTTACGAAACCCGCTTTAAGCGTGCATGTGATCGATTAATCGATAGGTACATTAGACAGACTAGTTTCATACAAAGTGTGTGTCTGATCCCTGAACATGGAACATGATTTACAGCATTGAGGTTTTCAAGCCACATAATATTTTCTGCTTTGTCTAAACAAAATCTGGTTGAAATCATAAGTAAAAATATAAATTTAGCGAATGTTGATGATTATTTAGCAGTGTGTACCATAACTGTATTGTTTGCCATGCTTTTTATGGCTAATACCAAGTAATGTTCAGCTGTCAACCGCAACCGCTTAACCAATCAGGCCACGCCACGATGACGAGCGAAGTCTTCCATCCAAAGTATATTTTAAACCACAACACATTAAAAACGTCTGTTTTCTTTCCAAATTTGACCAGTTATCTTGGCGCCTTGATACACGGCGCTTACAGGGGCGCTCGACGGAGTCAAAACGTCATAAAACTTCCATTCTTTTGCACTGTGGCGTCATAAAAACGTAACGCCAGGCTTCCGGGGCGCCTTTGATGTGGTTCTCCGTTCCCTTGTCACGGCTTGTGGACTTTCTAAAACCCTTGAACAAATCGAAAGCCCACCATGACTGCTGTTTATTGACTAATGAAACGTATTTGGGTTTTGGTTTTATTTATGTGCTGGTTTCATAAATTTCATTCGGATCACATTCGCGTTTTGTGTTGGACTGTTGATTATTGGAAATAGGTCGATATGCATCAAAACCCGTGTTACTTTACAGTGCGAGTTCATGAACAAATGACAATTTAATTGCCTAGTAAATTTGCATACAGTCCCACACACATAGACGACTAAGTGCTTGGGAATTCAGACTTTTGTTATGTGACCTAAAATAGCGTATTGTCTGTATCACAATTGCCACCTTCGACATGCAGAACCAAATCTGCGATTGTCTTCAATAAATATAGACCTTAGTGTTCCACGTAACGGCCATCCGTGAATCAAATTGCTATTTGCGTTCACTGTCTTTCACTTTTTGCATAGCAATCGTCCGGCAAGGTCGCAATTAAACTCGTTCCACTTGCTGGTCTCAATCAAGTCGAACTCATGTAATTGGCTCTAAACTTAATCCTTTGCTGCTCCAATTGCGTCGCCGCGAAGCGCAAGTGCTTAAGCCGGAAGGGTTGGATTGTGTTTGCCGTCTCTGCAAATAGTAATAGCCTCGATTGCTTTTATGCATAATGCTGGTCTGCCAAGCGCTTTTGTGAAGTAAACTGTGGAAATCTGTGATTTGGCCTAGTTCAAATAGACATGAAGTTCATTTAGAACCTGTTTTTGATTTTTTTGACAAAAAAGTTTTCGGACGAAGTTTGTACCGTTTCTGTGCAAAGCTGAGAAAAGATTATTTTACAAACTGCACGATGCTTGCTTGCTTCTCCGCTTTAAAACTGGGTGTAAATATGCCTAGCGTTGCTTGGATTGCGGTGTGATGTACGTTGTTATGATCCAACGTACTGTTTGCGATTTAAACATGTTTGCCCTTATAATTCTTCGGGTTGCACAGTTTCAGGTATAACATGATCGTTAACGTCTGGAATAATAACGCACTTTCTTAATTTGAATACCAATTCCCTTGTCCCCAATGTAAAAAATTCCAGGGTCGTTACAACTACAGATTCATCAATTTGACAACAACTCTTGTTCTGTAAAATCCTGTCATGGTGTGTTTGCTAGTTGCTACCGTCAATTATTAACTATAGAATACGTGTGATGTATTCAGTGGTTAGCCGTGAAACGAAAGTGATGTGCAAGACACATTTTTTACTGCCTTTGTTTGATGGTTGTCTTTGTATTGGTGAAATTCCGTTTTGTGGTGTCACAGACCAATAAACCATTGTTAAAAGCAATTTTGAGAACGACACCTAAATTAAAATAGCCTAAACACAGGCCTAACCACGAAAATCGATTTCAGCTCTTCGGCCTATCAGTGTAGCCTACCGGCGATACCACAACCACATTACTTTCCAACGCCAAACACAGCAAACCTGCTGAGCCCAGATACCAGTCACAAACCTGCCCTGCCTTACCCAGCCTCTGCAAGAAGATGCGTTAAATTATTCATGCATCGTTCGTCATATAAGGTCGCAGGCAGGAGATGAGGTGGACCGCTGAGACTTAGCCCGCTGCAAATTGGAGAATAAGTTTGTGGTGGGCCTTAATTTGGGTGGGTGTGTCAAGTGATCTCTGTTGACAGTTGTCTGTGGTGCTCCAAAAAGAAGATGGTATTTGCTGGACCGTGATTTTATTTGTTTTGTCACAATAGCATGGTTATGTAGAGGGTATAAGTTTGCTCCAACCCACTTTGGCGTGAATATTTTTTGTTGCTTTACTTTATCCCCGTAGGAAGGTGTTTCTCAATATTTTTTTGTACACGAGGCCCAGATAACCTTATAGCTACTCCTTGTTGCCGAAAATGGTGTTGATTCAGACAATGCGTTTCCAATAAGGATCATAATCACACAGTACAATTTAGGAATGTCTGGGAAATTTAACTCAGTAGCACTACAATATCTAGGTAATCACCGCGATGGCGCCCAGACAAGCGAGATAGTCGCCAATCACCGCTTCCACGCCGTGATTTCGCTTCATTCGACCTCGATTACATCGGAATCTTTCATTGTTATTTTTGTTTTGCGCAGAAACAACTTCGTGAGCTCGACAGTGACATCTTGCGGAAGTTCGTGCGCCTTAACGACTGTATTGACGACATGCGCTGGCAACTGGAACAACGCGAAGCCGACCTCAAACGCACTATGGAACAAGATGATGTCATCACCCTCCAGAATGACGTCATAAACGAGGAAAGCCGCTCAAATCCGTGGGAGGAGGACCTGAAACGGTTGTCGGAGGGCGAAAATATTGACGACGATGATGACGACATGAAGTTTGTGGCGCCTGTCACCAAAGCAACGACGTCATACGCCACGCTGACGTCAGTTCGCAGCAGCAAGCCAGGCGTTACGAACAAGTCGTATGCCAACCCGACGTACGGTCATGTTGACGAAAAAGGAGCGATGACAGCAGATAGGTCGAGAGTTCAACAAGATAAAATCCAACAAGACTTTTACAGGTAAAACTTTTAGATTTAGGTATTTTAAAGTTGGCAACTTTTTATGAACGTGCCGACTAAATTGCATCGTCACAACAAACGGCAAAACACAGTGCTAAGACAAATCTTTTGCACATCTCAAAATCATTAGTCGCCGAAATTTGTTGGTCTTACGATTTTCCCAAATCTTACTATTTCGATTTTTGCCGGGCCTTTTATCTTTAACTTCAACAGCACAAACTGAACGAAACTTTCTGTAAGAACCTGAAAACTGACAGCGTAACCTTGTAAAGCAACCTTGCTAGTCTGAACGCCACACAGCTATTGACACCACGTGACGTCGGTAAACTCAATTGACCGTGACGAACTTCGCTCTGGCGTTTGCGGCTCGTGAGAAGGTGTGCCTTAATATGGCGCTGGCGGTTGAACACTGCTGTGTACTTTTGCTAAAGTAGCAGTTATGCGAACTTCGCGCAGACCTTTTATTGAACTGATAGTCAGACTTGGGTAACAGATGCTGTTTCGCACGCTTATTCGGTTTCATGGCATGTATCATCCAAGGTCGCCCTCTGCGAAACTTTCTGTTTTGTTATGCTGCGCCGAAAAGGTGTCGACAACACAAATAGGTGACCGTTTGATCCGTCTGCCCCATTTGCATTGTCTGAATATTCAAAATCAAACTTATGGTTTACCAGTTTGTATTGCCGTTTGTTTGCTAAGCAACAACAAGAAGTTTTATTTTTCAAACGTCTACAAAGACGAGATTAACGAATATAGCAGCTTGATAGTTTTGTCATTTCGATGGACAAAACTGCATGTTTTTGCTTTTACCATAATGTTACGTGCGGACAAATGCAACGATCTGACGATGCTATAGAATCAACTTAAGTGTAAAATACTAAATAACAATAAATCGGCGCAGATCTCCCCAGTATCTTTTTCAAACTTTTGTCTTACAGAACCAAACCGCTCAGACCGTCCACCGCAAGCCAGGTTGCTTATACGACTTACCAGAAACAGCAACAACAACAACAACAAGAGCAAACAAGCAACCAGCAACGTGTCGTTCCCAACCACCGACCCGCCTCGGCGTCAAACGCCCCCAAGAAATACGCCACGCGAGCCGTGTCATTCCAATCATCGGGCCGGGACTCGGCGTTTCGACCAATCAGAACCAACCAACCGTCACGTGACCCGGTGATGCCGTCACGTGACGCAAACCCGAAAAGTGATCGTGTACTTGTAAGGCGTGTGTCGGATTTCCAAAAGCAGCGGGATTATCAAAATCTGATCGACTTGTCACGTGTTAGAGGCAGCAACCCGCCAGCTGCGATTCACCCGCAGCAGCAACAACCGCAAAGAACTCAGATGAATGTGCCCGGGTCTAGAACTTCTACATCATCTATTGCGTCATCTGCGTCATCCAACTCATCAGCCTCGTCCTTTCGCTCCCCCACGCGGCCAGCAGTGGCGCGTAGTAGCAGTCACAAGTGGGCGCGATTTGGCTTGGGTAAGTCAAACAAAGCGTCACAGCCTCAAGTGGAAGCTAAGCCTATGGTGCCGCCGCAAAGCCACGTCACGCAGCAACAAAAGAGAACAAGTCTCTCTCGCCGCGGCGCCGACGTCATGATTCCACGTGACCAAAACGTCATCACGGTGTCGTATAAGCGCACGACTGCGAACGACTCTGTATACAGCTGGATCCAGAGCCAGGATGACGTCACGTATTTGTAAGATGACGTCAATGTCACTTTTTGCCTCCACATTTTCGCGTATCCATGAATCAAGCCTTCTTTTATTATTGTCACTTTTGTTTTCTCGTTTGCCAGTGCTCGGCTTATTTATCGTTTATATGTCACCATTGTCATTGTTCTTACCCTTGCTGGCAGCCAGCGCGCAATGCAAACACACCAAGTACCGCCATATATACATAACTTGGACTATTGTATTGTCTTCTCCTCCTTGTCTTTTTATAAGGAATAAATCACGACACATTCGAGTACTGTTCTTTAGGTTGTGTTCAAGGCGCGAAACATTTTCCAGAATCACAGACACAATGTATTATAATAGAACAGGATTTGTTGTTTGAAATTCTTGACATCCATGCCCACTGCTTGTAAGTGATGTTCAGAACAGAAACTTTTCAGTCGGAAGTTGTTTGGGCATACAGTTGAATTTTTTTGTAAGGCAGTGAGGTTGTTGGGCTTAGCTTGCTTTACAAGTCGAAATGTGGAAGTAAACGATTATTGCATTTCGTTTGTATCCTTTTTGCCCACTTACAAACAAGATTCTGTAGCTTGATTTTTATTTTTCATTCTGATTCCAGTGGAACATGAATTGGCAAACCTTCTGTTCGAAGGTGACCTCGGACCGAGAATACCTTTTGGAAATGAGGATTTTTAGTTTGGTTTGCAACAAAGGTAAATCCTAAAGTGGTGGCGTTAATGATGTGCGATATGCGTCTACTTTGTGACATTTTCTCCGCGCCAGTGCTAACAAAACGAAATTAAATGCAGAAAATGCTCTTCCCCTATAACAAAATGATAAAATGGCGAATAGGATAATAAATAGCAAGGAGTTGGCGACCAAACGCCCTGTATCAGGTTTCTTCTAATTTTAGTGACAAAAACTAAATCAAAATTGTCTGTCTCTTGTCTGGGGTTCTGTAGGAGGTAAAAGCCAAGCTGTAGTTTCAAGATGGAATATTAAAACAAATCCTCTAAGACTATTTTTTAAATTTTGACCACCCAAATCCAAAAATAAACCTTGCTTTTTGAAAATCGTGACAAAATATTTATTTCCGATTCCGCTTTAACCCGATTAAGGCTGAAATATTTCGACGAGAAGCCGAATTATTCCTGACATTTTTGGTGTTTACAAAGTGTTTTTATAAATTCTAAACACATTATAAAATGTACAGACATTGGGAAATGCTGCATTTTTTTAACACAAGTTCTGTATTGTTTCGGTGGAAATTCTGAAACGATCGTGTATGGTACAAAAAACGTTATGGCTATACATGTTCGCTACAGTACATACTATTGTACCATGTAAGGTACATACTGTCGACCACCTGCGCCAAAACAATAAGAAATCAGAGACATGGTATTTAATTACAAGGTGGCTAGAAAAATATTCCTTTCGTTTGCTCAGCCTTTAATTATTAGTTGGAGCAACAGTCTAATAAAATTCCAACGGCAGCTATCGCAAACCCGCTTGCAGTTTGTCTCTAATTTGGAGGTCTAGTAAAAACCTTGATCTTTATTTCTGTAAAAAGTTGCCATAAAATCGCAGCACTTATTGTATACTATACACGTTTAATATAGGCCAACAAATGTAAACAAATAAACCAGTGACGCAAAAGCTTAAGTGCAAACGAAAAATAGATTCACACTTCTTTATCTTGTAGATATCACCAAAAAACTAATTTATTATTCCAATAAACCAACGCCAATACATTATTTACAATTCTTGAATCGTTATTGGTCAATTCAGTAAGCATCTTTTGCTCTTTTTCACTCGTTCTTACTTATCCAATCGGTAGCGGGCGCATGTATTATTGCGCGGCTCGTGTGTAATATCCATATGTTCACGAAAAAATCCTTTCTTCTGTTATTTGGAAATAGGCAAATATAATCTAAAGTTTCAATGCTCGACATTCTGTGTGCATTTCCTATTTTCCACGCAGCCGAAATAAAACACCGTTGATGGGCATTGGAAAAATTTATGGATATTTATTTGAAAATTATAATTTTCATGAAAAAACTCACCAAAACCCGATTGAAAAATTACTTTCTATTTGTCAACATGTTGGAAATGAATGCCGTTGTTCCGATTTCTCCTTTTTGCAATTAACAAACTAAAAACCTCAGCCTAGTTAAACACGTTTATTTGGAAAACTACCAGTCCCCGCATAGTCGTTTTGTTTTGTCTTGGGTGAGGTTGGAAATGACTACTGTACCAAACATTTAAAATACGGTTCCGGTTTTCCCCTGTGGTAACACAAGCTGGGTTGCGCAAAAGCTAGAGGACGAAATTCTGACGCAACGCTTCCAACATTTTGACATTCCCACCTATTGTTTGATTGCGCTCTCGTACACAAGCATAACAATGAAAATCCTTTTTCGTTCCACCAGTGCTTTCCCTTCTTTCGAATTGTCTCTTGTATATGTACACTTTGTGGATATCTTTTTTTTCTGTATAGTGTTTACCCCCTCACTGAGTTATGTTAGGTGGGGCTAGAAGCGAAAAAGGAAGCCTAATCCAATGCGGCTTTATTTAAATTTTTGCGCATAGTCAAGCAGTTGTGAGGTAATGCACGAAAGGTGACGTCAGATGTAATTGTACATATTTGCCCATGTTTAACAATGTTGTTTTTCGTGATGGATAAGTCCAAATCAGCTCGTGCAAGTGCAAACAAAGAGCGTAGAAGCGTCACCGCAATAATAGATGAGTAAGATTTGTACTTGCTATAATTATTCCCCTAATTAAAAAAGGAGCAGGCTGCAGTCTCTACGTGTGATCGAAATTCGGATTAACTCTTTTGAAAAATGTTAAACGTGGAATATTTCTGTAAAAATCGCACCAAAACCCCGTTAGAAAATGACTTTATTGTTTGGTCTTTAATTTGGCTTAAATGTTCAGTATCGACCCACGACAAGAAAATAGTAATGTTTCTCATTTGAAGCGTTGTTTTGTCGCAACACATTGCAAATAGAATAATTAAACACATGAATTCGAAAAATTAACAAGAGTGCCTTGCATCGATGTTCTTTTTCATTATCCTGTCGATAAAGAAGTACTGGTAGGGAAATGGTAAGGTAGGAAATGTTCTTTACGCGCAAACAATTAACATACAGTTCCGCTTTTTCCTTGTAACCCAAGCTGGGTTGCGCAATAGCTTTCGACTCAACACTTGTCAGGCTTTGTTTCACTATGATGATGCAATTTTTTATTCCATTCGCAATGAGTTTCTTGTTTTTCCAAAATTCTAGTCTATAGTCTAGTACATGCAATTTTAGTTTTGATAGAAGCGTTTTTCAGAATGTAAAGGTGAATTTTTACTTTTGGAGCAATTGTCCACAATTTGGCTGATGTTGGTTTTTCGGATGATTTTTCCAAAACGTTTCACTCTGTTTTTTTTGTTTTCTTTTTTCTTGTACTCCACTTTAGCATGTCAATGCAGTTTTGGTGTAACTGTTTTAAGCATTTTATAAAACTCACAAAGCTGGTAGATATGACGGTGTGTCACCTGTTTCGATTAAACCCATAGCACCATGTGGTTACTCCGCTAGCTTGTAGACAGGGTTATGGTAGTGTGTCATCTGTGATGATTGACTCCATAACCCCAGTGGTTATCCAGATAGCTCCCGAAAATGGGTCAAACTAATAAACACTATCCGAATGGGCTAATATTTGCACAGTTTGTAGAGCATGCAGCCAAGGTGGCCCCGGCAGTTATCCTGCTCGGCCCCTAAAAATGGGTCAAGTTCTTAAATAATTCCCGAATTGGATAAAAGTTTGACAATTTGTGTCATATAATATTGTGTATCGATTTGTTTATTTAATCCCAAAGCTCCTAAGCTATGAAGCCCACTAACCCACAAAACGGGTAAAAGTGTTAAACAATGCCGGAACTGATAAAAATTTAAATGAATGCATAATCTACAATGTGGTCCAAAGTAAAATAATGCAATGAAATCCTGTCATTTTAAAATTAATTGATAATGTTTGTAAAATGACAATATTGTGAAACCTGCACTATTGTAGTTTTATTTGGATACTTAGCGTCTCACGTGGCAGGTGAAGCAACGAACGAACCTGCACAGAACGGGCTTTCATTTAAGCTTTCTAGGGTTTAGTCACGAACCTTGACGAAGCAGGAGACTTTTACAAAATGGTTTGGACAGGTTTGTGCGATGACATATTCACTTTATATGTTTTTATCAAAATTTATCATTATGAAAACACTCGGGTACTCTTGCAAACAAAATAAAATGATTTAAGATCTTTGGAGATATTTTTCAGAAATGTTTAGAAACTGATGAGATAAAATCACAATGCAAAAACAACAAAATCCAATACGATATTTTCGTTTCACAGATATTTGTTTAGGTATTTGTTGACAATCTCAGGTTAACTAAACTAACGAAACAACAGATATTTTCCAAGCGAAAATCGATTTCAGTAATTGCACATCGGTTATCTTTTTCAAAGTATGAGACAATGTTTGGGCAGGTAAGTACACTTAAGATTATGCGACTGATTTAAAGTAAACACAGTCGGTATTTGATAAATAGGGAGTACCTGCTCTAACTTTAAACCTTTTTTATATTTTGAATTATTAAATATTATTTGTAAATTTTTAATGCTTGATTTCCCGTACATTAAAGACACAAAGGACTACTGTCAGCAGTGTTTCATGCGTCCGGCAATGGGATGGACAGTTGCTTAACAACGGATCCCCTACAGTAAGTCCACAATAAATAACATGATAAAACGTGAACATTTTAGATATGTACGCTCAATACCAGGTCAACTGCTACCTTCTTCAAACAGCAATGTCTACATCCACGAACACAAAATTGAGTGTATACGACGTCACACAACACCAAAAGGCGTTTTAACGCAACACATGTTCCTGTTCAACGCTGTTATTTCTCCCGTACAACGTCCTTCCAGTGTATACTAGCGATTTACACAAGCAATTAAATTTTGCAAATTGGAACGAAAATAAATATGGTACGGGTACACACGAGTTACGATATACAACGCGTAAATGTTTTAATGATGTTTGGCAACAGAAAAACGCGGCATTTACACTGAAATAAATCTTGCTCAATCTTTTAGGGCGCCATAAAATAAAATTTACTTGGACATTACTCAGTTCAGGATAGCTAAGGTTTTGAAACCGTGGAACTGACCGAAGAGCCACATTGTGCAGTTTTTTGCGTCCTGTGATTATATACATGCAGTTATTTTTTATGCGTGCACAATCTATTAATTTGAACGGTTTTAAAGTGTTTTTAAATAGTATAAGTGATTCACCAACGTTTATGTGTTTTCAGGCTAGAGGGGACGCTTATCACGCAGTGATGCCTGCTCCAAATACACAAATAACTGACCCAAAGTGTCCGACATTGTCTGTAAACATCTTGGTAAGTGTAACAATCTAGGAATGAGCTCCCGGTGTTTGCTGCATTGGATTTATTTTTAGGTGGAAGTAAGAATTCCCCAACAACTATTGATGAAAAAAGCTTTGAAGTTTTCTTATATTTTTCAAACAATTTCTTAATCTTTATTAATAAAACTGCAACTGTAAAACAAATGTATACATATATATATGTATGATTTTATTTATAAAACGCTTTAACTTAATTAAGTTTTGCTGATTTTTTTGCTTATCGTTATATTCTGTTCAACAGCAAAATATATATTCTTGTTAAATTTTTTTTGTTAAAGATGTTTGTCCAACAAACCACTACCTTGTGTTGTAACGAGTCAATGCGCAAGTCCTCTGGTGACATGAATCAACTAGTACGGACACTAAAAGGAATTGGACTTTATTCCGTGCAACAATTGGCTTTTCGTGGCATATGCGTGGTAAGACTAAATTTGTAAAATATTTTG
>QXVZ01026200.1:0-11836 GCA_008931825.1 Phallusia fumigata
AATAATGCAACCATGTTTACCATTTGCTGTGGTTCCAACTTGTTCCATCGTCTCATAATTTTGTGGCTGTTCTTCAGATTGCACAAGTGGCTGTAAAATATTATGATGTTAAAAAAAACCAATCATTTGATAAGTGCATTTGGATTACCGAATAAAAGTGAAACGGTCAAGAAACATGTGAACATGCCCAGCATATTTACTTGTTGCATACCAGTCCAAAATGATATATTAAGGATTTGGGTAAATACATCAACATTGCTCAGGCATAAAATCTGCAATGTTTGACAGAATGATGAAATAAATGGCATGGCGCAGATCTGGCTGTGGTTTCATGGACCCTGAGTTGTGGGATTTGGGTGTAGTGCTAGATAGGATCTTAGTAACCCTAACCCTAACCCACAGACAGTATTAAGTCCTGCACAGTATATCCACACAAAGGCAGAAAAAGAAAACAATCAATTGGAAAAACAAAATATTAGCCGCAGGCCTGCAGCAATAAAATAACAAACAGAAAAGTTATTTGCAATGCGGCAATCAACGCCTATAAACTAAAGCCATTATAAGGCATAAAAGTCTAAATAGGGATATTGTAAGCTACACTTGCAAGAAAAATCTGAGCACCGAAGGCAATCAACCACGAATAGGAAACTCGGCGCAAGAACTTCCCACAACCATTTGTCATTATTTCACTATCGCACCATTCAGTGTGTATCCAAAGTGATAGGTAGTGGTTGTGCAACATAAGCTTTGTTGTGTAAACTTTGCAAAAAGTTTTAAACAAAACTTGCCAAACAAATGATGTTCTTTTGGTAGTNAAAGTCTAAATAGGGATATTGTAAGCTACACTTGCAAGAAAAATCTGAGCACCGAAGGCAATCAACCACGAATAGGAAACTCTGCGCAAGAACTTCCCACAACCATTTGTCATTATTTCACTATCGCACCATTCAGTGTGTATCCAAAGTGATAGGTAGTGGTTGTGCAACATAAGCTTTGTTGTGTAAACTTTGCAAAAAGTTTTAAACAAAACTTGCCAAACAAATGATGTTCTTTTGGTAGTGTGTTTAGTGCTTGAAACATTTTCACACTTGTAGTTGTTCAACATGTGCGTATTTAGCCCAAACTGACAGTGTTAGATGACTGATGTTTGTTTGCAAAAATATAAATTCGATGTATACTTGTGATTTGTTAATGTCAAGCAAATTTTTTCCCAAGTTGCAAACATATTATGGATCAAGTTGAACTGAAATAGTGAGATAATAAAAACCGACATTCAACCCCATTAGCTCAAATAAAAACCACACTCCATGCAACTAAAATGCCCACTTGTACAGCAGCAACCAAATCTTCTCTGGTTTCCAAAGCAGCCTAAAATGAGTTTTTCGGAATTTCGTCATGTGCATTTAAAGGGGTAAATTAGTAGGCATCAAATGGTATTAGAGGTGTTAGCAAAACATCAAAATGAAGCCAATGTAGAATTAAGCATCTGTTAAACTTTGTTAGAACAAAAATCACCCATTTATTGTTTTACCTTCTTTTCATCACTCGATTTTCTGGGTTTGTTGGACGAAACTCCATTTTCTGGCGAAGATACTTGGGGAGCTGATAATATCTGATACCAGAAATGGCATTTGCAGCAAATTAAATATTGGCCATGCTTTAGGTACATAAAATTTAACTTTAGTGGTCTGTTGTTAAATTAATTGCAGATGTTCACTAATCAGAGTCTGTAAACACTGCTTCAACAACATTACACAAAAATTTTTAATAATACCAAGCAGGTAAAACAGCAAATATAATCAGCACATGCACCAAAACATTCCATAAAAATATTTTAAAAGCGTAGAAACATTAAGCTGTATGCAAAAAACATGTAAAACATTCCAAACAAATCACTAACAATGGATGTTTACAATACTTTTCGTCATAAATTTGCACTAAATTACACATAAAAGCATACTTTTTTGTTGGGATTTAACGACCACAGAGTCAAACAGTTTTGGACTAATGTCTATAGATATTTTTTAAATGTAGTTTACACATTTCTAAAATCTGTGATTTACCTGCTGATCTGAGTAAAACATCCTTACACCGATAGCCATTAACCAGTGGAGAGTAAAAATACATGCTGGACTGACAAAAACTGTCCATTTTACATTGGAGTAAACAAGTAATTGATAAGTTGCCGCACAGTTTGTTTTGATAATTGGCGTTATACCAAACAACCTGAAAAAACACAGCTGAAGTAAGAATCCTGCTCCAAAAATATATTAATTGGAGATATTGCTTAAAACAATGGTTTATTAATTAGGATGGGCCGAAGTGGGTTTAACAACTAATAAAAATACAACATTTGTTTGTTGCATTGCAATGATGACAACAGTTTGGTTGCAGACACAGTGTGGCTCCATTATTAAATGCTTTATTGGTGTTTTAACGTTTACCTGGCATATAAAGATGTTGACAAGATGTAATGCTGCATAAATTCCATTTGGTACAGATACAGAAAGAGCAGCTGCAAAGCAGTCAGAATACACATCGCTGCCCTAAAAATTAAATCACACATTTTTGTTTGTTGACATCGGCAGCTGTTACTCAATATGCACACCCCATTTTTTAGGAAATGATTTCCCTTGTTCAAGGGTCTTTGACACACATGCTCGGAATGTAAAAACACACAGTTCATGTCATATTGACGGTATTAATTTGAATGTACTTGATCAAACTGTAAGACACAAATGCGTAAGAAGCCTACCTTAAAGCAGCCACACTTGGAGTCAATAGTGGTCGATTAAACGCCCAAATAAATGAAAGAATCAGAAAAACCAAAAAATAGACTGCAGATACGACACTTGGGTATGCAATCCCTGCAACAAAAGAAACATGTATGTTACCTTTGCCAGGGTTTTTCCTGTTCAAACAGTAATTTATGCGAAAGTAGTTTCAATAGTGTTTATAAAATGTCATCCTTGTTGAGTCAGGGAGAAAATTGTTTGCATGACTGGTGATTGGACTCATTAACATTTTTTTAGCAGTTTGGGTTGCTGGAAGTGAACCAACCTGCAAGAGCCATAAACAAAACTGTAAAACACAAAACAGCTGCGTTTCTTAAGTAGGTCATTGTTCTATGCTGCTTTGGAGAGTCCTGATTTTCTTCTTGTTGTACGGCTCTGTTATTAAGATAGTCTGAAAAATTTAAAAAAAGGATGATGTAAAGTTTTTCATTAAACTTTTTCATGTCTGTTGTTACAAACCTGTTGCTTTTTTGACGACAATGTAGGTTATAAGTGATACAACGAAAACCACCACATCAGGGAGCAGAAGTCGAAAGATGTTTCCAACATCAATGATATCCAATCTTTAAAAAAAAAACAGCAAGGACTGTAAAAACACTTCTGTAATGCCCAAATTGACTCTAAAATCTCATAAATAGTTTATGAGGTGGCATCAGGTTGAACAAATGTCTGTGTGGACATGTCTGATGCATTATCTCACAACAGTAAAAATGCAACTTGGTTTTGGTAAATGTCGCAGCCAGGCCAAAGTATACAACAGCGGAGGTGAGACTTGCACATACATCACAACTTAACAGGAAACTTAACCTTAACCAGTCTGGTCACCACCCAAAATAGAATAAGCCTTTCATATTCTGGGTTTAATTAAATTAAAGCAGATACCGTATTCACTGTTGCCAAACCCTTCTTACCTTTGGAAGCCTGCATATCTGGCAATGCTTTCTGCTGTGGAGCCTAATGGATAAAAAGGATATAGGTAAAAAATGTTTATATTTTGTATGCATAAATGTTGTTAAAGACTATCAACAAGGCATAAAGATGAACAATAGCTCCAACAAACAGTAAGTTTGATGAGATGGACAGCTGAATCCCAGGCTGGTTTACTCTCAAGAGCATAAAACCACTAACTGACAGTTCATTTCACACAAATGCCACCACTTTACAGATGGTTAGACGACTAACAAACATTTACACAATGCTGTGCTTTTAGCAAACATTACAACACATATCGATGTAGTGTTGGAGTTTTGCAAGATTTAACAGCAGTACTGTGACTTACACCATATATATACAAAGCTTAATACATAAAGGACTTACAGCCTGACCCAACTAAAGATCCATAGGGTGAAGTTGCCAGCAATGCAATCTGAAACCCAACATGACCGAGAAGGAAAATGAAGGAAACAATTACAACTGTAATAGAACATGCTTTCCAAGATGCTGCAAAACAAAAAATGTTAAATTTCCATGGAAACCATAAAGTTGTATCTGTGCCCGATCTGTCAGGAATTAAAAAAACACTTCTGTGAATTTTTATAAGAAGAAATGACCATACACTTTAATCTGATTTTTATGTGCTTTTGGTTTTAGATACTGGTAAGCCAATAATAAGGCAAAAAAATCTCAAACAAAATGATAAATGACATCTTGCATACATGGAACTTGATGTTTTTATCTACTTATTCTGAGTCTCTAAAGACTTTGGATTTTATAATATAGACAGTTTGTATAAAAAAAAAAGCATCGAGCATAAAGATTAATTAAAAATTATTGGGTGATGTTGTACAACCACTGCTTGATGTTAGGTTTTTCCAAACTATTTGTGGTTTTTCATTCATAACTATTGGCTTATGAGCAAAAAAAATGAAAGGAGACCCCAATTCAGGTTGTAAAATTGTCACCAAAAGGAAATCCACACTTACATCCAGTTGTGGCTGTCAATCTTGGAGAAAAGGGAATAGCAAGAAGAAACAACAAATAAATAGCTGACAGGGCATTGTATCTGAATAAGACACCTGCAAAAACAACAGAAAAATGTTTAAATTTTCAAATGTTTAACATGGTTGTGTTTCATGCAAAAATAAATTCAGAAGAAATTTTAAACACCTGAATTTCCAAGTAAGAAAAAAATCTACATTTTTTATCAATATATAAACCTTAAATACCTCCCACCGCAAATGTATCACCACTTACTTGCAAGCAGCACGACTGGCAAAATGACCCAATAAAACACCTTCGATGTTCCGACCAACGCTGTCATTTCGAATTCCTGCTGTTTATTTCAAGATGACACGTTTTCATATATAGCAGCTACGGAGTTAAAGTCTTAGCATTCGCAAACTCCTTCGCAACACATCACCTTTACGTTTTACGGATCATGTAGTAATACACGCTCCGCCCAGAAGCCACACATCTTCAGCAATTGTAAACAAAACTACTCTCTTTTTTAGCAGATACTACCACATGACATCCATGTGCATTCAACCATGAATGCCGACTTTTTCGGTTAATTTCTTTATTTTCGTGTCTAAATTATTTGCGCATAGCACTTTCTACACTTGGTAGAATATTTAAGTGAATGGAAAAAAGCTTACCAATATATTACTAATATATGTCAGTGTTTTAGAAATTGTTCCAAAAAGACACGCGCAGTGTCACAAATGCATTTTATGTTTCTGATTCCAAACTCAGGACATTAAAAGAAATCGTATTACATCACTTTTTCATTTTGTTATATGTTCCCCAAATATCTTTTACCTCAGTAGGGCAAAACTTACCCATATTTTGGGTAATTTACTCAACAAAGGATGAAAATTTCCCTCCTACTCTGGGTTTTTTCGTCGTTTGTGGTCGGTCGTGCGTGTTATTGACAATTCGTGATGGCATTGCAGACGCGAAACAAAACGTCAGTCTGGATTTTTCGGACTTTTGTTTGTGTTGTTGTCGTTGATCAGTTTAAGCTTGCGCTGCAACGTGTAACATTAAGATCTGCCTTGAGGTGTTTGACGAAGAAATATTGTTTATGCTGTACTTTAAACGAAGGACTTGTCGCAAAATCACTGTTTTACACGTTTTTTTGATTCTAAGTTTAAACTAAATAGATTAAATTTTACTAGACTAAATTTAAAATCAGCTGATTGTTATTGAAATTTTGCATTTATTCATACTCTATCGCCTAAATGGAATGTTTTATTGTCACAAAAACAAAATTTTAAAAACCTAAACACTGATTTATATTTTAGAAACTTTTAGCTAGTATTTTGTATCAGTCTCTTTGCTACAGTAGTATTTCCTGCAGTCTTTCAAAAATCCTTGGCAGTAAAAACTGCAGTTTGCCATGCTATGCAGCATGGCCAGCTCAAAGATGGAAAGCTCACTGATAACACCATATTCAAGTCGCAAGTACATCGATGACATTCCAGCGGATAAAAGATCCAAGCTGTGCACTGAAATAGATTACACAATACACAAAAATGAGGGATACTGGGAAAAGCTAGGTAACTCAATTGTTCTCCCTTTGAAACAACAAATTTGTGATAGTTTGAATCTTTAACATTAATTTTTTTTGCAGTTAGTCGTCTTGGGTTTGATGAAACCCACAGCAAAAAGTTGAAACTTTCGTTTGAAATGCATGGCAGCCCAACCGAAAATCTTCTAAGAGATTGCTCATATCGAATGCTGAGAATCAGACATCTCTATGAAATCTTGGTCGAGATCGGTCTTGTACAGTTGGCCCGAGATTTCCTGGGAGAATTTGGTAAGGTAAAATGTAACACTCCTGTTTGAAAAGTGAACTGATTGTAAGTTTTTTGCTATGCAGATATTGATGAGGATCTTCCTCCGATGCCTCCTTCATTGATGATGTCATTTCCACCCAGGTATCAAAAACTGGTGTTGTTAACAGATTTACTTGAAAGAACCTAATATACACATGCATGTTTATTGCACTGACAAAATGCACTAATGTAGCACAAAACATGATGCTTACTTTTCAATGAACAATGTTTTCTTTTTCTCAATATGTGTATCCTTTGTATTATTGGTCTTTAAACAACTGTCTGTAAAGGCTTGTATTACGTACATCCATTGTGTGTGGCTGTGTTCATTTTTAGATGCTGTATGATATTGTTGTTTTAGATCAATTGACACGCTGCAGTATGAAGGCCATTATCAGGCCTCGCCAAAATCCAAGGAAAAAGTAGAATCAAGCAATGGTAATTAAAAATAACTTACATTGGAATGACAGCATATAGTTTACAATAACATGCTCTAGTTGAAGAGCTCTAGCCATGTGAAGAATTCACATGCATGAATCTAACCTGTTAATTTATATACTTGTGTGTCTAATAGGTGTAAAACTTTTTAGGTTGGCATGGAATTAACACCTGTCACTTTGACTACAAGGACATCAGCAAAGGGACTAACAACTTTAGTCATGAGATGGAACTTGGTGCAGGTGCTTTTGGCAAGGTTTACAAAGTCATACTGAACAACACTCTGTTTGCCTGCAAAGTTCTTAAAATTGTAAGTATATGCATGGAAGCTCAAGTGCATACATCTAACAATTTGTATTGTTGCATTGTTGTTTAAATTTTTTGTTTTTTTTATGTTTCTAAATGTCGCTTGTTGGTATATTTCTGTCCGACACAAAATATTGTGTAATACATTTTAAAATAGCCAATCAAAAATCACCTTAGGAAAATCTTTCCAGTTCATGACATTTAATTGACAATGCTGACATTATCAAAAACAAAAAGGATAAAGGGGGTTATGGTACTGACTAAATATCAAATTTTAGCTGTTGGTAGAATTTTCAAAGAATTTGACATGTATCTAATTTCCTGTGGTTTGGTATATCCATTGAATAGTCATGTTAAGAATGGTTGAAAACATTTTCAATTTGCATATATTGCTTATGACTATATCGTATGTTGTACTTGGTGGTCAAGGTATTTGATGTCAGTTTTTTACTCAAAAAGGGACATTGTATAAGAACCTTTGGAAAAGAAATTAAAGTTCATGGTAATGGTTAAAGATTATCCCATTTGATAAGAGTTTTACTGGTTAAATTGGAAAGTCATTTACGATGGCTGTTAATATCCCAATACTTACTTAATTGGTGGCTTTAACAGGACAAGGATAATCCACTGACAACTTCAGTAATTGAGACCCACCGTCAGCACGATGATTTGCGAAATGAACTTAATTACTTGGCTGAATATCGTCACCCCAACGTTATCGCACTGTACGGCTGGTCGTTAGATGGGCCCGACCCCTGTCTGATCTATGATTACATGAAGAATGGATCATTACAGGACAGATTGCAATGTTTGGTAGGCAACTGTGTGCCCTCTTTGATATTAGTTACTTAAGGCAAAAATTGTGGTTTTTATGTTTTTGTTATAAAATTGAAAAAGTTTATTGGTTTGTGCAAGGATTGTATACTAAATACTAAATGCGTTGTTGCTAAATACCCACCACTTAAATTTGTCACAGAAATTTATAAATGTAAACTGGAGTATCTTCCTATTTACCAATTAAATTTTCTATGTCTTTTATGCAATAAAAAAGTTGGTATAATCACAGTCTCTTAACCTGTTTGACTGAAGAAACCATTTGCTTTTTACATTAGTTTTTGACATTAAAAAAGGTTGACATTGGGTAATGTTTTTGTTTTTTTAGAACAAGTCAGAACCAATGAACTGGGACATTCGTGTAAGAGTAGCATGTGGCGCGGCAAGGGGCCTTCAATTCCTTCACACAATGAAATCAAAACCACTGATCCATGGTGACATAAAGACGTGAGCAAGTTTAGAAGTTTTCCAGACATCTCTCAGTAAAACTGTGACATCAACCAATATTGCCAGAATTTGGTTAAACTTTTACATTTGTTTGCTCTTAACAGTCACAACTTATGCTGTATATTAAAGCAGCCAATCTTTTTGATAATTTGAACCAAATTCGTTATTTTTAAAAATTCTTGAAAAAAAACTTGAATTCCATTTTTGTGCAGTGCCAATATTCTTCTTGATGCAAGCTACACTGCCAAGTTGGGTGACTTTGGTCTTGCCAGAGAAATGCCTAGAAATGCGTCAACTGGCAGTTACATCCGACTGTCCAACGAGCACACTCCTGGAACTCTTGGCTACTTGGCCAATGAATACATTCACACCAAGAAGCTCTCCGTCCAGGTAATTACTGCATGTCACATAAACAGCTTTTCTGAGTCATATAAGCAGCTTATATTAACAGCAGAATTTGGCAATTTTTTGCAGGCAGTTATTGTGCAAAAATGTTTCATGTAGATAATCCACTATGCATTTGTACATACATTTCTTTTTTAGTTTTAGTTCCTTTTTAATTTTTTTTAGACCATAATTATGAATTATATTAGAAAATGTAAACTGCAAACTTTTAAATACCCAACTTAAACTAAAAGTATATTTAATCTGTAATTTTCAGAAATTTTAAATTTTGTCAAATCTAAAATTTTGTAATTTTTAAAAGGTTGACACGTTTGCATTTGGTGTTGTACTTCTTGAGCTGTACACAGGGAGGAGGGCTTATGATCGATCCAAGGAAACCCCACTTTTGGTAAGTTGTGGTAAGATTTCTTTACAGTCCCACATAGTTAAATCCGAATTTAAGAATGTGAATGTTGCAGCGAGATTACATGGACAACATCGCATGTGATGCTGAGAAAATTGGAGAAGACCTTGCCTCAGAAAAGCTTTTCAACCTTCAGGATCCTCAGGTTCTGCTTTTTAATTACAGTGCTTCAAATTAGGTTCTATGTGTCATTAGTGCTAGCTTCGAATTAAACGATTGAACTTCAAATTTTTTATGCTTTGTAGGCTCGGACATAAGTTTTATTTACTACCTTATGCAGCACTTGCAAGGTAATATAAAAGTTGCACAAGGAGTCGTAATGCAATTTTGAGTACAAAAGGCATTGATATTACTCCTTTTTGTTTTTACCTAGTCTTAACCAGTTCAGTGATAACTTCCAGATTTTGAAACTTCCCCAAGAGTTGGCTCTGCAGTTTGTGCGTCTCGCCTTGGAGTGCTGCCATGAAAAGAGAATCAAACGCCCCAAGATGGCCAACACCCTGTCCCGCCTTGAAAAGATCGATCAAAAAGTTGCTGTGATCTACGGAAGAAATTCCGAGTCACTTCCAGAAATCATTGGTTAGTGTCACATTTATGCTGCATGTGCTATTTATGAACAGCTACATTGATGCCCTTCCTTTGCGTTAAAAAGACGAGCAAAGACTGATGAAGTGCAGCCAGTCATCCACAACGACCACGCAGCGCCGTGAGTGGATCGCCAAGAATGGATACCGAGACTCACATCTGAGTCGAAACCCAGTGGAATCAGAAGATCATTCGCTGCTGATTGATCATGTATGTCACAAACTTGTTGTTTAGCGGTGGTTTTCTTGTTTGTACAAAAAGGTGAAGAAGATCATCTTCAACCTATGTGAAGTTAAATAAAGATGAAAGTTAAAAACAACAGTCAACAAATGTCATATAATCCAGCTTTAGCATTTCTATTGTGTTTCTGACATTATTGTGGTCTAGAATATTTTTGACAGAAATAATGTTTTTTGAAAACGTTCTATTTCAAACAAATAACTTATTTATGTAGAAGCTGAGCAAGTATGACTCAAAGCTTGCAACCAAGTCCATTGACCGCGACTTTGATCACTTGCATGTTCACGTCTCATCCGAGGACGACACTGACAGTCATGGACCCTCCTCGACTGGCACATCGGTCAGCGGCCAGTACCAAGTGGGAAGCAGTGACACCCTGGACCGGCCACATGGAAGCCATCAAGCTCATCTCTACACACGCTCAGCAGGAAGTAACATCAGAAACCACAGCAGTTACACTGACGACTTTCGTGGGACCAGCGACTCACGCAACCCCAGTGATCTATACAGCCCTGGCCCGTACCAGCCGGCTCCCAGTAGGGTTTCTCAGATTACCAACCCCTACAACCTAGATTTGAGTCGGGCTCACAAGCCCCGTGGAATGTACGATGAGCCCCAACAGGTCCAGCAGCACCAACTGGCCCAGATACCGTCATCACAGTGGACTGCACCTCCACTTGACTGCACACCAGACACATTCACAAGCTTGGACTTAGACCATCAAGTCAACAACTCATTTCCTGAAAGGAGCCAAGTTCCCAAAGATCTGGCTCTTCCTCAAGTTGCAGGATTTTCAAACAGCCAGCAGGAGGAAAGCAGTCCCTCTGAGGCTGCTTACCACCACTCCATCTCCTCCTTCCAGTTTCCATCTCCCATTGTCCCGCATCCCCGGAGCAGCTTTCCATCCAACTCTGCATCATCTCAGTCTTCCCCTCCTCCTGTCAGCATGAATTCCATCAAGGAAACGCTTATGGATCGGATTAACGAAGGACAGAGCTACACTCAGATTTTCCGGGACAATAGTAGTCGTGTACCCACAGAGTCGAGTACCAGCGATTAGGACTGTAGAAGACAAACAATACTCACGGCCAAAATACTTTTTGTAGCACGAATATTTTTGGTACACATGCTTTTAATGTACAGTTTGCTTGTAAAGACATTTTTACTGTTTTTAGATGTGTGTTTGTATATTTCTGTGTCACAGTTACTTTTTCTGGGGTACTGTGTACCTCTTTTTATCATGTTTGTTTTGTATCTTTATGTTACCACAATGCTTTTTTGTTTTCTGCTATCTTGAAACAAAACTGGATTTTAGATTTTACAAATTTTTACTGGTTTTTCAGTTTTCAAAAATGTTTTCTACCCATTTCTTTATTATGGAGTGTTGTCATACCTGTGCCAGTTGTTGTTGCAACATTGCCCAAGTATTACACTATTTTGGTTTTATTTAGCATGTCTGGCCTATCAACTACGTGTCTGTAGCATGATTTTTCCCTTTTAAATGCTTTTATTATTGCTGCCTGAACTAAACAGCTATCAGTCATATTGCACTTGGTTTTTGGTTGTACAAAATGCAATAAAATCTGAACTTGCCTGTACTTGCTTTA
>QXVZ01026203.1:0-12792 GCA_008931825.1 Phallusia fumigata
AGCTAAATCGGTTTTGTGCTGGTTGATATCCAACCCCAAGCAAGGTATACGAAAATTCTTGCTGCTGACAAAACCACCAGTCAACTGCCTTGGCAACTGGGAGCCCTGGATTGTTTGCTAAGGTAGAATTTAGTTATCGTCGTTTCTTTGCTTGGTAGCCCGGAAGTAATTATTTACCGTATTGATATTGACTGAGCGGGTTTTCTCTGTCATGCGTCACTTGGCAAGGTTTTAAAACGATTACCCAGTTGAAATAACATCCTGAATACTTTTATGGCCGTAACTTTAAGCTTTTCTCGAACACATCACAGTAAATAACAACTTATTCGCGGCATCACCAGCAGTCAAGAATACGTTGTGTAACATACTTACAGTCCTGGTTTAAACAAACCTCATAATGTCCGAACCCGTAGGTCACATGTTCTGTTCTGATTCGAAAGTATCATGTAACGTATATGCGCGGAAGCTAGTTTGCCAACAAAGCCAGGCAGCCAGCAACCAGTCAACTGCCTCAGTAGTCATCTAAAGCCTAAAGTACTTATAGTCACCAAAATGCCCTCATCAAAAATGCTGCGTTACTTTGCCTCATGCAGTTTCTTTAATTGTAGTTTCGCTTTGTTTATGTCACACTAAACGCAACAAACCATTTCAATGTAATACTAACGCAAATTATACGCCACCTCCCTAACAAACCAGCGTATAAGGCAGTGTCACGTCCCCAAAATGGCGCAGACATCCCTAGCCATTGCGAAATAAAGTTTCATGCATGGGCGCTGGCGTGACGCAAGCACACGATCGGAGAAGTTCTCTGCCGTGACGCAACAACAGGTTCTGGGACGTGTTGGTTCGTGACGTTTGGTCAGGGTCGATTTGGTCCCAGTCACAACAAGCTAATTACATTTATGGTTTGTCACTAAATGATATCTAATATTGGATGTAACTTGACAGCTGACCACGTTTGATAAAAAATGACACAATTCATGAGGTCATGAATTGGGCCGATTTGAATTTTTTACCCTAATGCATTAATACATGGGTTGTTTACAGAGCAAGGTCACAAAATTCCAAACAAACGAGAAGCCAGACGCACAACGGCTTTGTGCGCGGGGTTACCTGGCGTAACAGGTGTAGTATGTTTACTGTCACCCGAAACTCTGGTTTCGAACCCCAGCACACAAACGCGTCTGTCGATCAGTTGTTTTTGAAACAGGTGTAGCCGGCGACTGAACGCGTAGGTAATGTAATGTACCAAGCGCCATCGCGTGTGTTTCTACACTGATTAACCAATTTAAATAACATCTGTGGATATCCTGTTGCCAGTGAGTAAGCCAGTGAGTAACATGGATAACAACGTATTTGCAATACTACCGGTAAACATGATAAAGTTTTCGTTTAGTAATACACCTGTAATTAAGCTGACCTTAGGCCACCTCTAAAGTTAAACAAGTTTTAGTTCTAATTTAAAAAGTGTTTAAAAAAACTGTAAAATAAAACAATGTCATAGTTTGTGTTTTGTTCTTAACACAGTTCAACCCTTTGATGGAAAACATGAAATATCTCGCTGACAAACCTAGTTAATAGTGGTAGCGTGTTGACCTTAGCAATCCGAAGCTCTGGCCAAAGTTCATTACCACCGCGATGCCTCGAACTTTTAAAATCGTTCATCTAAAATTAAGAAACGACTCTATCCTGAATGTTTGGTGTTCCATTTTAAAAATGCCACGTCACTTCGCCTCAACCAGTTCGTTTACTGGCCACAACTGCGGCTTCGCTTCTCTTGCGCGTGCCTAAACAACAAACAGTTGCACTGTACCAATAACGCGTATAGCTAAACTATACAATGATCCTTTGTCAAATCAGCTGATCGCGTTCCTATTCAAAGCAAAGTCGACGTCTCGTCGACACGGCGACGTTTTGTGATGCCATGAGCGAGAACACCGACATGAACACGTAATCAAATCCGTCCCGCTGTGTGTGGGAAATTAACGCAGATAGCCTCGTATTCCTTATTTAGCCACCACAGGTTTAATGTGTTGGTGTTTGATATGGCAGCCAGTAAAAATGATATTACGGTTCAAGTGGATGTAGCAAATGAGTATGTTCGTGCTTTCAGTGCTTTGTTATTTCCTTCACGTTTACAAAACGTCATTATTAAACGCAGGGCCGGATTAAGCCCTTCAGATGCCTTAAGCACTTGAGACCCATGGTGCCCCTACACAGTAGTGGCAAGCGATCATTCATTAAAAAAAGTCAGTAAAAATTGATTTTTTGTTACACTTTTAAGCACGATGAGGTATTACAAGATCAAACATATTTCTTTTAAATGGAATTAATTAAAATAACTTCGACTCACAAGCGCAGTGGTTCCAAACCTGGGGGATATTTTTACAAACACAGACAGATCTGTGATATTTTTACCACACAGGTTACAACTAGTTTGGCCTGCATCACCTGTCTTGTCAGGTACGATAAGCAGTTGAACGTCACAGTAATTATTGTCATCAACAATGAAATCCTTAGACAGTGTTTCCCAACCGTTGGTACGCGTACCACTAGTGGTACGCGACGGCAATCCAGGTGGTACGCGAGCACCTTTTCGTAATTTGCGGATATGGTTAGAATTAACAAAAAAATTGTAAGTGATTTCAAAATGTTTGTTACTTCATCCCCCGGGTTACTTTGTAGCACTCAACTTGTCTATTCAAAGTGCAAAAGTACGATGTCCAACAACCTTTTATGAACAATATGTCTTTGTCTCAAAATTACTCAGTCATAAAGATAACAAGGGCAATGTTAATGCGCCTGCAATTGCTCTTATCTGCTGAGAAAGTGGGTTAATTACAAAAGAATATTTATAAGTAATTCGTTTGCCTCAAAACATGTTTAATTGACAAGGTGGCAAAGCTACGTGATGCACACAAATACAGTATAAATCAGGGGGTGGACATTGGCTCACGGACCATTTTTAGTGTGGACATAATAAATTGGGTTAAAGTGCTGCTGGATCGTGATAACATCTGGCGGGCCAACAGAATAAAAGATTTCGCGTGCCGCAGTTTGACGACCCCTGGTACAAAGTTTGGGCGTCATATGGTCACTTCAAAATCACAATTGTTTACCAGTGAAATCACGGTCATTGTTGCATCACAAAGATACAGTAATAAGCGATGACTACAAAGCGATGATATCAAATATAACGTTATGTTGTTTAAACAATAACACTAAAGTCTTTGTGTCTACATTCGTCCTTACGCGTACGACGTACCACAGTGCGTTCGTGTACGCGTAGATACCGACAGGATTGTCATGTGTGTCTTTAGCTATTGACAGTGCTTTTTGATTGCGTCAGTATAGTAGTTTAGTTTTGCACTCGTACCTAATNCAGTTTCTCAGTGCCTATTGAATAGCCGCAACAGTTGTCGACATACATGAAAAAAAATTTTATTCGGCTATAAGTTTTTGTGGTGCCCCCCTTCCCTTGATGCCCTAAGCACGTGCTTATATTGCTTAATGGTTAATCCAGCCCTGATTAAACGTGCTTGGTTACATTGTTTAAACGAAGTTAATACGTATACTGAAGATAAATTATATTGCAATTGTAATGTCATAATTACTACGTTCGATGATCTTCGTAGTTATTCTGCAAAAAAATGACTTTGTGATTACGTCAACACAATTATTGACGGCANTCGTATTCCTTATTTGGCCACCATAGGTTTAATGTGTTGGTGTTTGATATGGTAGCCAGTAAAAATGATATTACGGTTCAAGTGGATGTAGCAAATGAGTATGTTCTTGCATAAGCAGATTCACTTTGTAGGAAACGGTTCAGTTGTGCTGAAGTTGTAAGCACTAGTTTCACTTCTTCAATCCCTGGCCCGGACTTGGGCAAACGATTTTTTTTTCTCAGCTGTGTCCCAGTCCAGGAAACATATTAACCCGCATACATTGTACTTCTAACTTTGGTGAGTCTCTACTCAGTTAAAGAAATGTGCAAAACCTGATAGAAAGCAATCGCCGAATAAAGTTGGTTATTGCTTGACCCTGTGGTTTACTGTTAAACACCAATGTGTGTAACTAAACTGTGTTGCCCAATTTGTGCCCATAAGGGAGTCAGATTGGATGCATTTGATTTTGCAGAAGACAGTTTATAACACTTTTGCGAACGACACATGTAACGTAGACATGGCAATATTTTTAAACTTTTAAAGCTCATTTCGGGCTTCAAACACTGTTAACAAATCAGAGAAACCAACAACTAGAATTGTAAAAAGCCGTGACTTCCTAGTGACTGGCGTTATTCATTTTTCCAAACAAGGAAAATGTTTTAAACTGCGCACCAATATATTTATAGTACCCAAATATGCGGCAATGGGATCGAATCCCTCCGCAGACTGATTTTTACGCCCTCACTGAATAGAATGCTTGGTAGGCAGACATGGCGTACCCTCTATAGAACTGATCTAGGTTTAACCCCTTTCACAATACACACTGTGTGGCGACGTTTTGTTTTTCTGAAACTAGATCAGGATATTAGCGTCCCACCTTGCTTTGTGTAAGGTCAGAGTTCTTATCACCACTTTGTCGAGTGGTGGCATCACGACGGCCAGAACTAAATATATGTATATGCGGGTCGAGGTGTTGTCTATAACAGTGTTTTTAGGTAGCTCTGTTGTTTTTCGCAAACGTGTAAAACAAAAATTTGGACAATTAGGTTGAAATACGATGAAATTAGCGATTTTGTGTATAGGTATCTGGCGATTTGCCCGAGGAGAAGGTAGAATAACGTGTTCAAGAGTTTCACGTACCTGGATTCTCCTGCAAAAACTCAGCTTTAGGTCCTATGTGCGCATTTTATTTCTGCATCCAAAGGTTATCGGTTAAATGTCGCTGCCGTTCTGCTGTGTAGAATCGTTTATAAGGCGGTTTTGAAAAAAATCCCAATGGCACCAAACTGGTATGTATGTCCACGTTCGCGCACTTCTGATAAAAAATCTGATAAAACTGACGCGTTTTGCGAAAACATTCACCAGCTCTTTATTAAACTTGGGTGGTTTTGCAACCTTGATTGTATGTTAAAGCTTGGTATTGCAATATGAAGTAATCTAAAACAATTCACTGATACTGTGCGAATTTTAGGTGCAGGTGCGGATTTTGCGTCCAAGTTCCAAACTATCCCGAGTATTGCTGCAATGCAAATCAAGAAATCAAACAAGAAATGCAGAGTAATAAATGCATTACCTTGGAGGACAAGTTTGAACGGATGTGCCTTGATGATAATGTAACAAGCGTTGCAGGAAGAAACTTCAAGAAGAATCTAGATCCAGCAAAGTATGAGTCCGTGGATTCCCAGAACGAGTAAGAGCCACGGGTGTTTTCAAAACAGGCTAAAATGTTGTAAAAAATGTAGCAGTGTTAATATTTTTACGAATTGAATTGCAGGCTTCGTAGAGAGATCGCTTACAGCTTGTTTATATCATGGATCTGGAACAAAAGTGCGGATGATTTTGATGATGATTTACCCTGCTGTGTTTTTGCGAAGGCAAACGACAAATTCCCATCAACAGGGTAGGTCACAGCAACACATATGTTTTTTGTGTGAAAATGCACTCCCTTTTGTAATAAATGCAGGCTTGGCAACGGAGATAAAAGGTTTCAAAGAAATGATCCATGCAGAGGAAGGTTTGTGGTTATCTGTCAGGTGGTATGCACACAATAAAATAAAACAATGTTACCAATATTGTGGTTACAAACGTTTACGGTTTCAAATACATGAAAAACGTTGTTAACGTCATCTTTCGACATGTTCTTTACATATAAAGCAATACTCTTTGTCACGCAAAAATGTATTGTAGGAGGGACGTGAAGGTGCGCGTCACGACCTGGAGAGACTAAAGACGCTGGCCCAAAAACTATCCTTTAGGTTTCATTTCATTCTTGATAAACCTTATCAACAAATAATCAGGGAGTTTCAGCTGCGTAAGTTCATGTTTTTTTATTTTAACTTTCAGGCCTAAACTATTGGATGTTGAAAACTAACCATCATAGCAGATATTGATCAGATAGTGGTCTGACTTTAAAAGTTTTATTAACTGCTGTTTTGGCCTTATTTGAGTTTGTAAAAAGAAAACGTTCATAACCATTTAATTCTATAACTACGATAGGAACTTGTTTGCCATTTAAGGTGAGTCAGTCTGAAAATCCTAAACAGTAAAAGTGCCAAAGTAAGAAGCATATTTGTTTCAAAAACTGCATATAGTTTTTTAAGGGTTAAACGATGGTACTGTAAATTTTGCAAACGTGAATGCAGTACGAAACATTTCCGCGAAATATTTTCTAAACCCGCTTCTGGGGAATTCTTCTATTAAGTAATAGTTTGTTTTACAGAGACAGATAAGATCAGAGAACAAGACACCTGCTTTATTTGTGTGATAATGTGCCATGGCAAAAAGGAACATTTGTTGCAGGATTGCAACAACAAATCATATTCACTAACTAAGCTTGCAGCAGCAGAATATCTGAATAAAACCCGAAATGTACCAAAGTTGTTTTTTGTGCATGTAAGGTTGCAGATGCAATAACATAACTATGAGAAATTACAAAAAATCTAATTCACAGGCTTGCCGATATTCTGAAACTAAACCAAATGAAAGTAGGTATGAGCACATTGAAGATCCTGGTGGGATTAACACTCTGACATGCTTCTCTGCAGTATACGGTAATGTTTGCTGTTAACGGAACTTTGTTGTGCGCAAATATGTAATATGTTTAGCAGTGGTTTATCGCGCGAAAAAATTTTAATTGTTTAGCATCATTATTTCAACACATTAACGATTTTAGCGCTCCTTCAATAATAGTCCAGTTTATCTCTTTAATAAATTCCGTGTTGGGGCTTTTTAGGTAGCATTTACAGTAGCAAATTTACTGTGTAAAAAAGCTTGATTTTTAGGTGACGAAAGTTGGCGAGACCCATCAAAAGAGTCTCCATTTATCAAAACGTTATGTGAAAGTTTTGAAAATTCTGGCCCCGTGTCCGAGATTATGGAGGTTTGAGACACAAGCTCTATGATCTGTTTGCGTATGTCGAGTTTGTATCAGAAACAGAATTGTGTTTATTCATTGCAGAACTTGACTGTAATGAAAAGGGAGATGGCGAATGATGAAAAATTCTCTAACATGCTGATTGCATCAACAACAACAAGATTAACGAGGGATTTGTTTGTTGTCTCATCAGAACCTCAAAGAACCGAATCGTAAGTTAATTATTCGATTACTGCATTGTAGTTAATTCAATTGAAAGTTTCTTTTTGCCAGTGTATTTGTTAGTCCAACGACATACCCTATGAAACAGGAGAACAAAGGGATGTTCTTAATCATTGCTGATCCGGTAAGTATTTTTTCAAATTTCCGTGATAAAGGAAACATTGCTATAATGAAGTTATCGTTGCGCGTTCAAATATTTTTCAGCTCTGTTTTCAGGAGGACATCCTCGCACTTCGCAGTGTTGCTTCGTCATGGGGACTTAAACAAAATGGAAAAATCGTAATTATATCCGATAAGGAGCCTGGCGGGGACGAAATTTACGAAATTGCCACAGATAAAAATTCCTTATTACAAACACTTGAAAAATGTATATACTTTAACTAATGTTAATTTTGATTTAATTACCGTTTTAAGTGTTGTCATAGTTGATTTAGGTATTGTGTTACTTTTAAATGTATTTTTTCTATTTTCTTGGAATACGCATCTAGATGCAACAATGAATTTCCGGAAAAGTAGTTGTTTGATATGCGCCATCATTTCCAGCACAAACAGGAAAGACAAATTTTTTTTGAACTACGGAAGCGAAACCTATCATTTAAAACAAGTGACTTCAATATTTGAGGATTGTAAAACTAAAATTCCAAGGCTGTTCTTCGTGCAAGTAAGCAACGATAAATTTACACATTTATGGGAATTTGCTTTGTCGTTTATTTATCAATTTTCGGTTTGTTTCATGTACTGCTTTGCAGAATATTGTACATTTTTGTTTAATCACAAATACTCACCTTGCAATATTTCCACAGAAACCATCTAAGACAAACCAGATAAACTTGGAGAGCGATAGGCATTCAGCTGACCTTTTCCACCCATTTGCAGATGTCATGATCACTTATTCCTCTGCAGGTTTTTAACAGTAGTCTAGCTTTTTTTAACCTTCGATATTTTTTCTAAGTTTTGAAACTCGCTGTGGTATAAAATGCCCAAACATGTTCCCCAATGTTAAACATAACATGCGGTAAATGTGGGTCGGCCCACTTATAATTAAATCAAATATAAATAAGAGTTTATGCATAAATTTTAAAATCAGTAAGTGTGAAGCGAAAAAAATTAAATTTGGCGATCGAGTTTGCCCGGCCGATTAAAATGCTAACAGCTCGCTTTGGAATTGTCATTACACTATTCATGAAACGGAGTCTGGAGTCCGAGACGTTTTTCGAACCCCGAGTGTAACATTTTAAATAAGATTGCCCAGTCCAATATTATTTCAAATATCAGTTTGTCAGAATATACATCAGTTCGTGTGGTCTACCCTTCGTCAATTTATTACTTTTTAGTTAATAATCAAGGTGTTATTGTTTGCGATAGTAACTACGAACAACCTTATGCAGGACAAAACTCTGATGGGAAAGACATTTCGCCGTTTTTCGACCTACTGCAGGAAACCGTGGAAGACGACCAACACGATGAGTACTACGATCTTTACAGGGTGAGTTTGGAAGTACCACAATTGTATTTTTATGTATATTATAATTTTAAATGCGGTGATCAAATAGGGGCAATGGGATTTTCGCAAATTTCTGGAAATAATTCTTATCGTTGGCTATTTCAAACCTACGAAAATTGACATCCAATGCCAATATATTTCGCAGGCTCTTTGATAAAAAAGTAACGAACGCTACTTCGAATTGCCGTGTTACATTGCATACCCAAAATGTTTCAAGGTGGTGGAAACCCATTAGGCGCCCCTAATACAAACAAAATTATTTTGATGTAAAAAAATAATATGATTTACTGTGCCACTTCAACAAATGCTCTTTATGGCCATATAAAACATCATGTCAAAATAAAGCATTATCCTTCCGTCATGAGCCCCTCCGTAGCTTTCGGGGCCGAGAACATTTAATCTGCTGCCTTTTTGGCAGGAACTTATTGGTTTTGTTGCAACTAAAAACATGTTAAACGTTCTATGATCAATTGTAGTGTTCCTGGTTTATAATTTGTCTTTTATAGATTCTGACTAAAGTTCGGGAAAAAATGGTGGAGAAGGGTCACACAATACCATGGACTCAAACACAACTGACGCAGTTGGTTAGATTTCCTAAACCTCAGGAAAGAGAAGATCAAGATGTGTGGATGAAGTTTAATGTAAACCAAAAATATGTAGATCATGTGCTTGCAATTTCTCCTTGAAAGTAATTTCATATGACGCTTATAATCAATTTTAGTAGATTATATTTTAGATTTAGTGCTCCTATTACACATGTCTTGGTTTTTAAATGTTATACAAACGGACCTTTTCTTGTTTATCGGTAGTGCCACTTGTATTCGTGCTTTGTCATCTGTGTGTATCGTACCAACTCACACGTGACCAACTTTTACGCCCGAAACCAAATATTAATTAACTGGATTGTCGACGCCATTGTTAATCTGATCTCTGGTCAGTCTGATACGATTTCGTTTCATATATATAATTTAATGTGAATGTATGATTCTATATGATTAATTGTTTGTAAATGTGCATGGTATGTATTTGATTGATTGTAAAAGATTGTAAAATCAAAAGTAATAGTAGAAAGCAGAATGATAGTAAAACATTGAAATTGTATGATCGTGGTTTGCTTGTTGATGGTAGTTTTGAAACTAATAATCACAGTTCCAATAATAAAAAATCTTATTAATCCTTAAAAGCATTCAAAAAATCCTTGCGTCAGGGACTTCCCCCGGTAGTATTGAGGCAAAATAGAAATCGTAGAGGCAGTGAGAGTAAAGAGTCTAAATGTCTGGGATGACGAAAGCAGGAATTTCGTATCACGTAGATTGCGAGTAAAATATAGCAATAAGTTGTTACCAAATGGTGGCGTCCAATTAGTTTATGTTTTATCTTTGACATGTTAGCACGTTGCAAGTATTGGGTTCTCCGTAAGCCTCACTAACGTTTCAAACATGCAAGTTGACAGCTTTCGCTAACAGCACGCAAGTAGTTGACCAAGTATAAGGCAGAGAATGTTGTCAACACCGGCAGTGTTTAACGCTGAGTTGGCAATGGTGCATGAGAGCAATTAACCAGTGTGGATCTGGCCCAGAGCATTGTTCGCAGATTGCACTGAACCAAGTCCCATTCTGAAAAGCAAGAAATGATTTTATGATCGAAAACAACACATTTCCATTGCTGGTGTTTCTTGATTGTTTGCTTGAAAAAAAGGTATGTTTAGTGGCTTTCTTGTGACGTATTAATAACAAATGTTGTAAGTAAAAACAGTAGGTAAAGTAATTAAGCGCAGGTTCTGATTTTGCACGTGATACAAAAAATATCCACTATACTTTCAAAAAAAGATTAAATATGTAGTTTTATGACGCATAACTTATCGTCAATGTTATATTTCTTGAACGTACGATATCGTTTATTTTTTGATTTGAACAAAAAATAGACGCCAACTTTTTACACAGTTTTCACTTGTCGTAAAAAACCTGCAGCAATACAAAGAAATATGTAAGGTATCTAAGCAGGTCGTATTATTTGTAGATAACCGCATTTTTTCTCTTTCGGATGAAATATTCCCCCAGTAAACCATACTGTTATGCTGGAATTAAAGGTAACCTGCAACATAAACATGTATCTGGCAAGTTTCTGTGCCAGACACTTCCGGTTTTTTATGACCGGTGTGGAAAAAAACGTCCTTCTTTATCGCAACCATCTGAGCGTTTCGGCGCTTGTTGCCCAGGGAAAACCAATCAACGTTGTTTTCGAACATTCCAGGTCAAGACTTGCTAATTTCCTCAGTAGGATCTGTGATTGGTCAGTTTGCGAGCGCGTCAGCTACGTGGCTGAAGCAGGCGTTTTGATTGGTTGAAAGAAAAAGAAAAAATGAAGGGGCTTGCTCCGCCTCGTGTGCTGCTCTAGTTGTTGCTGGCTTTCGTCGTGTAAGGAGGACTTGCTGCGCAGTTTTAGTTGGACCAAAATGGCGTCGGCAAATACAGGTAATTTGGTTTCAGTAACAGATATTGTTTGTGGTGGTATAGTTGCAGAAGGAAATTGGGGTGCACACCAGTTTCTTTGTGCACAAATACCCAAGTTTAAAGTGTATTAAGTTAATATCTGTTAAATTGGTGATGCACAAATCTGCTTCAAGATTTTTTGTTGCAGGTTGGACCCAAAAAGTCAACGATGAAACCACGGAGCTCAACGATGAACAAGTTAAGTTAAAGCATGCCGTAATGGTTATTAACTTTATTAACTAATCTAATACGAATTCTTGTTTAGAAGTAGGTTTGTGGAGATAGTATGGCGTGCACTCTATACTGTTTTCACATGCTTTTAGTGGCGCTTGTAAAGTATATTTACCTTGTGATTTAANTATCTGTTAAATTGGTGATGCTCAAATCTGCCTCAAGATTTTTTGTTGCAGATTGGCCACGAAGACAACGATGAAGCCACGGAGCTCAAAGATGAACAAGTTAAGTTAAAGCATGCCGTAATGAATATTAACTTTATTAACTAATCTAATACGAATTCTTGTTTAGAAGTAGGCTTGTGGAGATAGTATGGCGTGCACTCTATACTGTCTTCACATGCTTTTATTGTCGCTTGTAAAGTATATTTACCTTGTGATTTAAACCATTGCAAAAATAACGATAAACATGTGTTGTGTTTGCATTTTAGGACAAGATGAAAGCAATACGTAATCTGTGGTTAAAGATGACCAGCGAAGATTACAAGGCCGAATTAACTCAACCAAACACGCCAAAGTTAAGTTCTTTTGTTCTCTTGTTTATGTTGTTACCTTTCGCTAAACAATACAAAGGCGGTTCAGAGTGCACGCTGGCCGCCTTCGTAAATTGGTTTTATTTACATCAAATTGATTTCTGTTGTTTGTGCATTGCGTCATTGTCTGAAAATACCATCACCTAGTTAACCAATGCATATATCTTTATAATTGTGACCAACTGTCTGTGCCGGTTTAGGAATGGAAAAGCGCCTTTCCTGTGACGCTTCAAAGCCAGAAGTCGGCTCGTGCGATATGGCATCCTTCATGTTTCATGGAAACCACTGACAAGCAGAAAAACTCAGGTGAGGTCTTTGTTGTCGATTGCCTTTGATTTTAATTTAGGAATACATTGATTCAGTTCCGATCCAAAAGTTAACTGGGGTGCACACTGGTTGACTTATGGACCGACACAGAAATAGAACTTGTAGGTTAGATTTAGAAATGCACGGTACTGCTGTTAGATCATTTTGTTTCAGTTCCTCGTATGGCTTCTGATCCAGTACTTGGGGGCTATCCGCTGACTGTCTGCACTGATCTATACGAAAACCAGACGAATGCTTAATGAAATACATTGAACTACAACATGGAGTTTACGAATAACAGGCAAGTAAATCTTATCTAAATGAAACGATTAACTGCCCTTACATTCTGCTACATTTCAGGACGAGCATGCGAAGACAGTATAACGTGCACTTATTCTGTCTTCGCATGTTGACATATTTGAATTGGGTTACGTATCGCGTTGAATTTCCAGTACTGCTTC
>QXVZ01026204.1:0-13671 GCA_008931825.1 Phallusia fumigata
CGCCATCTATCGTCAAAGATAGAAAACGGTACGGCACGTATTCATACCTTGCTGGAAATTTAATGCAACTTGTTGTTTTGTTATTCCAGGCAGAAGTATAGCGATATCATGTTCGAAAAAAACGAGCTTCAAAGCACCTTCTACCGGGATAACTTGCTTTGCGACAAATTGGTTTGCATAACTTAACAGGACATAGCAGATAATTGCAAATGCAATAGCTCTGTTGAACAATGTTTGTAGTTTGGGAGGGGTACATTGTTGCTCCTGAGTGGCGTTTGCCTTTTGACGATTTTACATTGCAAACAGAGTAAAACATTTGACGAATTTTCAAGATTTAGTTTGTTGAACGACGTAGCAGAGTATTTTTTCATTATGACGACACTGGTGTGCATGCGTGCCGCTGTGATATACATGCCTTGCAAAATGTTTAAGGAATAAAATTTTCGAGTCAAAACCTTAAAAAGTACCTTTTTAACAAACATCCGATAATGATTCCTTTAAGGATGACAAAGGTGTAAATATGGTACACTGCATTAACCACATTTCCTTGTTTGTTTCATATTATCTTCGGGGGGCGGAACAACGCCTGAATGCTTTATGCTCTCAGTGAGTCAAATGGGTTGAAGCAGTGCCGCTTAAGTTCCTTGCTTAGGGAAAAACACAAGAGACCGAGACAGGATTAGAACCCATAACCTTGTGAGCACAGGACAGCCCCGCTAACCAATCAACCATCTTCTGCATCGCTCTTGTTTCCTTTCAGTCATCTGTTACACCAACATTTTTACTGTAAAACCATTTAATTTACCACATTAATCGATTGCAATTAAAACTTGGTTGGGAGCGACTAGGAGTAATTCCTACAAAAGTATAATTTCTAGAAAGCCTGACCATGTCTGGCATTTTCACTTTTCTTCTCGGCCCTGCCACTTACCACACATGGTGGCAGAATGTAAAATCTCTTTATACTTTCTAGTAGGCAGACGAACGGACAATGCTTTTGCTGCAAACCATTGCTGATATTTTCAGTAAAAATTACAAGGAACATATTTTCTAATTGTAACAAAACAGAGCAAACAAACACAGCAAGCAAATTTTTGGCGCAACATTAATAATTCCAAGCACAAATACAGACTCTCCAAAGTTTTATTAAAACAAGGTTTTAGTGTCTGGTGACTGTGGGTTAGTGGCAGAAACCCCACTGGTCAAACCTTATTTGACAAAGCCAAACTTGACCAGAAAGTCCATCATGGAAAGAATTAAAATAAACAGAAGATACTGCAACGTTAATAATTTTAGTGTCAACTTATATTCACAAAGTTTTTACTGTCAAGAATATAAATGGATTTGTTTGGTTTTCTATCTAGTGGGTGGGGCTTGCCATAAGTGGGTTATTTTGCCCCAGTGGGTTTTTGTTGGTATCTAAGTAAAAGTAGCATTCAATAATTTGGCATTTCAATTCAAGATTTATTTGCAACAGCCAACACTTGATCAACCATATCCTGACTGAGTTCTGACGTGGACTTGTTGCTTGGTCGAAAAAGGACGCAGTGCTGAAGATCAGCAAATATCTCCGTTGCTTTGTGGTAGTTGTGGACCCATGGTATTTCATGCATCTTTTTTTCAAGGTATTCTAACAGCTTAGGATTGTGGTACACATTGAAATTTGCACATTCCAATGCAAGATAGTAATTGAGTTGTGCATGAATCGGACACATATCTCGAATAAAAGCATCAATTTTTATCAAAGACTCGCAGTTTTCGGGACTTGTATATGCAAGAGGACACAAACTTCTTATTTCTGCAACTGTCATAGATGACATGTACTTTGTAACATGGCTGGAAATTTCCCCACTTGCAATTTGGCCTGCCACATAGTTGCCAAGCAGTTGTTTGTCTCCACTAACTATTTCTTCCAGCTTAGCCATTGCATTCTCATCATTTTGAACTGAAATTAGTTTTATTAAGTGCCTCATGGGTAATGGATCCTTGAGATCATTCAGCACAACCTGATTTACAGCCAAACTCCGATACAGTTGGTGTGCCTTAACAATGTAGCTTACAGATGGGTATGCAAATTGCAGCCCAATAGATTCAAGCAAAGCATCATTCCCTTGACTGTACGCTTCATGACAAATTTCACCAACAACCTCTTTCCACATGCCTATATTATTTGCATCTGGTTTTTCAAAGGTGGATGTTACAAAATCCATCACTTCTTTGACACCGGCACTGTCCAACAAACCCTTGACGTAGAAAACAAGCAAAGAGGTTTGCTTTTTCCAGCTGAAATCAGGAAAAATAATTTTGAGCCTGGTTTGAAAATCGTCAAATTCATCAAAATTGATTTTTCGTGATATCAAGGTAAGAAGCTTATGAGGAATTTTAACATTATCTGTTTTCAGTTGCTGGATTTCAGTAAGATACTCTTCAGTGTGCAATTGTCCATGCAATGCTGCCGTCACCAGTTTGAAAAGTCTTTTGTCAGAAATTTCCACTGGAATCAGCTTATTTTCATGTAGAAAGTGCTCTTGTAAAACTTGCAAACTCTTGGATGAAATTTGTTTTTGCATGTCCTCTGACAGCAACTGGTAAACGTTATTTAGCAAATATTTGATCATCTTAAAGTTGCTGGATGTGGCAAGTGACAGGATTATTGTGTTGACAAGATACAGGAAGTCACTCTGTTCCAATACTGATTGTGCATCTGTCAAAAATTTTGTGCACATATACCCATATTCTGCTTTGTGAACTGACACCTTTGACCATTTGTCTATTATCGACCTCATGGGTCTTGTTAAAGGTGACATGTTCTCCATCATTTTTTCAGCAGCCTTGTAGTTTTTACCTTCAAGCAGTGATAGATAAAGGATTAGTTTGCCATAAGAAGTGTCAAATTTGTCGGAAAACCTTCCAAGCAAAAAATCTGCCAAATCATCTGACCAGCATTCAAGATATTTTGCAGGAACACTTGTAATATCATCATCAACAATATAGTTTGCAAACAAAGATTTTAGATCTGACACCTGACCAACGCTTACGAAATGCCAAAACAGCATGTTGCAATATCGTGAATCTAAATGACTGTTATTTGACTTAAGGGCATTTTCAAACTCTTTCATTTGGTCAGTTCCATTGTAGCTGTGCAGTGCAGAAAATAGCAGATCATAAGTTCTTGTTTCATATTTATCAGAAAGTTTTTCAGCAACTAATGGTGGACTTTCAAGGATTTTCGAAAGATACCGCAGAGGTATAATTTTACGGACATCAAACCAAATAAGTTCAAGTGGAATGTGACAATGTTTTGGAAGTTTTCTGTAACACCAGTGTAATAGAGGTTTGTCAAATTCAAATCCTAATGTTTTTAGTGCCATTTGAACTTCATTGTATCGTTTAAGAGCATTGGTTGAAAACAAATTTAGGCATCCCTTAAAAATTAAAGATTTTGAAAGAATCCGAAACTTCATAGTTTGTGGCAAATCAATTTCAAGTTGGTCCCAAAGTTTCTTTGCTATATCTTGGGTGGGTATGGAAACATCCCACAACAATTTCAAGGTTTCTGACAGAGAAGAGTACAATTGCTGTTCTGGTAAGCCATAATCGAAGGCTAGTGTTCTCCTTTTTTTTATTGCATCTAATATCTCTACATGTCTTTTGGTAAACAGTTTGTCAACATCGAGTCCCGGTGGTAAATTTGCCTTTAACTCGTTTAAATCAGACTGGTTTTCTAGCAATGGCAAAATGTAGTGAGGTTTAAGTGATAAATTGTCAGCAAATCTGGTTAAGTAATCCAGCATGAGATGTTTTTTATACCTTGCAAGAAGAGGCAAAACAACCATATTTAAATCTGTTTGGGGATGGTACTTTCGAAGAAACAAAACTTCATTCTGAACTGAATCCACATCTTGTGCCTGCTTTACTGTGTCAAAAAGATAACCTTCAGCAAGTCTATCAAACTGTACTGGAAAACTCAACTCACATTTTGTGTACAGTTTCTTCAAAACGTTGCTCAAATTTGGACCATCACAAGCATCTAAAATATCCAAGAAACTATCTTCGGTATCGATGTAAACATGATTGATAAAAAACGGCAACAAATCATTTGATTTATCTTTCTTTTGTAAAACAGAGAAAATGGGTATGGCACACCGCACTGGCATTTTTGTTGCAACTCTGTCTTCATATTGTGAAATGATGTCTTTAAACTCCTTGGTTTGACCTGCATGCACTAATCCACAACACAACACAGAAATATCTGACCACCTCAATGGATAGTTGTTCTCCATCATGTGGGAGAATATTTCCAGTGCCTTGTGTGTTTCACCAACAGCACACTTAGCCTTAGCAATATGCACAAAGCACTCTATGGGTATCTTTATGTTATTGTCCTTCATGTAAGTAATGAATCCACTCGCAACTTTCAGATTTTTGTCTTCACAGCATTTGACAATCAGCTTCAAAAATGTTTCTTGATTAGGAATAACCTCGGAAGCCTCCATGTCCTGAAGAAGTTTATCAACCGAAAACTCCACATTGTTGTCTATCATGGCTTGAATGTATGTATTGTAGAAACGTACATCCTTTTTATTTAAATTATCATAGATTTTTTGCACGAAGGATTTTCTGTCATTATTGCTCATTAATTTATCACTGCACACGAGTGGCAAAAGAATTTGCCCAGCAGTGGAATCAAGACGATCATGAGCAATCAATGTATTGGTCTTGGATATTAAAATTTCCAACTCTACAAATCCATTTTTTGTTTTTCGTTTTGAGAGTTTTTGTACAGGTACAAATGATGACTGTCTTGCTAGTTGCTGAAGCAGTGGTATACGAGCTAACACACACACAGATGAAACACTAAATTTACAGATCTTACTTCGTGCCAAATGGGCCATGATTTACATCTAAAAGTATCACATAATTCAAATCAGTTAGTTTTAATAAATTTCTTAGTTTTGGTAGTGTTCCCTTTAACAAGACTAAATATTTTGACGCTTTTGTTAGTAATTTAAACAGGCAATTTTTCAAATGTAATTTGGGTCAGTTTGAGAAACAAAACCTGAACAGATTATGGGTGAATAATACCACACTGAGCGTACTTGTGTGCAGGTGCTAATTCTAACGTAATTGTAACGTAAAACTCCCCTTTCATGCTGGCGCGTTGGTTTGTTCTCATCTCATGGTCATGCGGTACAAAATTTTGAACAATNCCACAAAACAAAAACTATTCAAAAATCCCAACAACTTTTTATGAATTTGTGCCAGTGGCATGTACATCTGTTAAAACTCCAACTTTTTACCTCTACGTACCTGATCTCTTTATGCGGACGTATGGACTGAGGTTAAAACTGAGAAGATTTTAATTACCTTAAAGTCAAATTTTCCCTGCGCGATCTTGGTCTTTGACTTGAAGGGGATTTCACCGCACAGCATGTCGAAGAGAAGGACTCCCAGGCTCCAAACTGCTGCGGTACGGGCGTTGTAGTAATGCTAAAAAACACAACAATTACCTTTGTGTAAACGTTTTTCTGTTTGTTTTTACCTAACCTTGTGTTCAATTTGCTACACTCGTTTGTTATCACCTAAACCCGGATGTGCTTTTTTCAGTTTAGTTATACCATTTTGAAAAAAAAAGAAGAACACAATTAACCATGCGGTTGTCGTCCCTGTGTATGGACTAAAATATCAACAATCGTTGTACCTCGTTAAACCACTCGGGAGGGTAAAACTCCGGGGTGCCGGAAAAGTCACGGTAAGGATGCTCGTGAATGAGAGTTCCGCAGCCGAAGTCGATTAACTTCGCTTCTCCGGTGTCCCGGTTCAAAACGATGTTTTCATCTTTGATATCGCGATGGACGACGCCTCGGGTGTGGATGTGATAGACGGCAGTGAGGATCTGAGTAAAAGCGAAGTTAAAAACACCTGCAAGCTGCAAGATGACTGATAAGGCCACATATCCCAAAAAGCACCGTTTTTTTGTGAATGTATCCGTGTTATTGTTTTATTAGGCAAGCATAGTAATGTTCTCTCCACTTTTTCAGGAAAGTAGTATTTATAACACGTAGTGAAATTGATAGTCGAAACTACATAATTTCTAGTGAATTTTTCTTTCTTGTAACAGCTGACAGTTTAAGTTGTTGTTGAACCAGATGTTTTGTAAACCTACTTGTCTGAAGATCATGCAGGCTTCCTTTTCATTCATCCTTCCAACTTCGCGAATGTAGTCGAACAGATCAACTGAATTAGCGGGCCTTTCCAGAATGAGAATAAATGAGTCGAGACATTCGTACCAATCCAACAGACGAATGATGCCCTGGTGTCCATTAACCCTGCGCAATAAATAGGCACATCGTAAAGTTAAGCATTGATCGTAACCAGCGAAAAGTCCAAGGGTTTTCATCCAAACTTCCTAATCTAGTTTAAAGGTTTTATGACCCCCTGGAGAGGCAAAGGTCTTAATCACAACAAAATGGCAAGCAATGGAAGCTGATAATTAATTAAAAGGGATTGCTGTGGATATGGAGCTACGTGGATAGATACTGCAATCCTTCCTGCTTTTCATAAAACGTAAATGTAAAATACCACTGAGATGACGTCAAACCCTACTCCCATCACGTAGCATTTTTTACTGCGTCGTTTCTGCGATACACAATCAGAACTTTTGTTTATTGCGTGGGATTTACCCGTTTTGGCGCGGGACCATAAATGACGCGTTCGTTTTTTTACGTTCTGGCAGCAGCCGCATCGTCACCCGTCGCTCTGTGACATTCAATTTCGGGCGTCGTAAATCTCAACCTTCCACTAGGCGCTGTTTGCACTCGCGCGAACCGCTGGATTGAGCAATTAGAATAATCGAAGGCACGTCAGCGGGTGACTTCTAAACTACGTTGCGAAACAATAGAACCCATCGAACACGTGTCCACAAGCGCATTACGCCCATCCGCCCCTAAGACCCAAACGCACGATCCTTTAATGCACGTCCACTGTTTCCTTAGTGGCGCATTGATACAAGGCCAGTTGGATTTGCTTTCGACAGTGGCGAATATTGTAAACACTTACCGGATCATTAAGGCGATCTCCTGTGGCACGGTTCTGCCTTGAATCCGCTCCCAGCGTTTTACCTTCTCCCGCATGATACGTTTGATCGCAACAGGATGGTTGTCGATAGTTCGGGTGCCTGCGTAAACCATTCCACCGCCTCCGACACCAATTACTCCCAGGACGTCGTAGGTTTCGAGAAAACTTTTTCTGCGCGAGAAACGATAAATTTTACATTTCAATTCACAATTGGTCCCGAGCAGGAATACATTTCAATTTGCAACTTACTTTGCATTCAGCTCTATCGAAGCAGATTTGTTTTGCTCCGTGCGAGCAGTTGGTTGCTTTGGTGCCGGGGCAACAGCGGCACCCTGCGTTGGGCGGTTGATGTTTTTATTGTTGAGCTCGACCCTAGTTTTTGTCGATTTTCTTGCCTTGTTCTTTAACATTTCTATCACTTTTTCGCATTTCGGTGGAACTTGTGGCCTTTTGCTTTGACCCGATTTCGCGTGTTTGGAAAGTTCAACGCAGAAATTTGACTTGGTCCTCGGCAAATTGTTGTCGCAATGGGTGCTGAGTGATTCATTGCAATGACGCGATAAACCTAATGTAGTGGTGGCCCTGGTCAGAGAATTTGTCTTTGTCGATTCCTCGTTGGTGTTTGGTCGCGGCGTCTGTCCAACATTGTTATTTTTCCAATTCAAAAACATGCTCTTTTGTGTGGTCGAGGCGGCTGGACTGGTGGCAGTCGATGTTGGATGGTGATACCTAGTGCTAGGCCTATGCTGTTGCGCCGTGGCACCAGCTACGACAACCGGGCTTTCGGGTGTCGCATAACCGGATGCTTGCATGTGTGTCATCAGATCGTGATTGGGTAGGGAGTAAAACGATGTCGGCGACGAGTTACCACTGCTCGATGATGAACTCTGGTAAGCTGACAATACTGAGGGTGGGGCAGACGACGAGTCGCAGTGCTGTCGAGCTGCCCTGGTTCTACGCTCGCAGCTGTTTCCCGTTTCCAACATCTTTGCTCGCGTCCGGTCGCTGGCGAGTTGTAGCGCGAGGTCGTCGGTTCCAATGACCGTGTACTTGGCGCTTGTGCCATGCAGGATTTGACTCGGCTGAGCAAAAGCACTTTCGCTACCCGATCCCGAAGAAGAACAGCTTGATTGCACTCGAACGAGGCCGAGCTGCGTGGGTAATCCGACCAAGTGTCCAGCGTGAGAACTCAATAATCCCTGAGCGGCCGACGGTGCAATTGTGCAATACATATTTGCTACGCTATCCGCTGAAAAGCAAGTGTAAGAGTTAAGCATTTACCCTTTGCAGGACATGGCTAAATCGCGTTCACTGGGTCCCTGATGTAGTTTGTTGTCGCCTATCTGCAAGAAAACTCGAATTGGCTGCGGGGAGAGCCGACTGTAAATCTAATAGCCCATGACTGTCAGCTTGTAATGTCAAGTTTTGCAATTAATACCCTCGCCGTTTTATCGTGCTGTAACTGCCTGCCTGGTTGCCCCTCGTGCTCCTTAACTTCACTGCCCGTGTGACCGAACTACTCAGTAACTGCCGCTGCCGATGTGAGAAGTAAAAATCGCTGTTACGACGACGCGTTATTGTGGCCAATAAAATCTGACAACCGCCTGGCGTCAGCTGTTGCCCAATTAAAACATTTTCGTAAACAAGCCTCAGTGACATCGATGCGTCCGCCCGTCAGTTTACTAAACCGCCACCGATGTTCCTCTGGTAATCACAGGGATCCTACGCAAATCAATTGTCCAATTACCAGGTTCAGACGTTAGATTCTCCATACACGAGTTTCCCTACCAGGCAAAATAGTAATTGCGCTTCGAAATTGTGGCCCAACGTAACGTCCACGTCCATGACATACGACCGTCCTTACGTAATGTGGTTTGCTGTTATGTTTACTGGAAACCAATTACGCGTCAACATTGTGACGAATAAGTTTGTAGCAACAAGTAGCATGTTTACGATTATCACACAACTACCACTATTGCGTAACGCCTACGCCTGACGATAAAGGATACTAGCTTCACCATTTTTACTAGATTACGCCACAACTGCAAACGGTATACCAGAAAGTCGGACTAGCTCCAAGGCCCTAGCGAGGTTGCAATTGGTCCCGGGTTATATGCGACCGTTGCGCCGGATAAGTAAGATCCCGCCGCCGCATGCAGTCTGCACTAAGTTGGCATAGGGCAAACTATAAACGGAGCAAAGACACTATGGCGAACTGTGACCGTTTTTACAACTATAAGTCTGCAGAGTATGACAGTTTCAGCGAGAGCTAACGTGTACAAAACAACTGCAGTCAATCGCTGCGTACACTGACCTGACAAATTCAAAAACAGTTGCTGGGTGGGATAGCACATATCCCGCTGCAGGACGCCTCTGAGAAAGACGATTATATCAACGAAAATCTCATCCCTGACTAATCCATTACATTGGACATGCGAAATCCGTTTGATGGTTGCATGCAATACGGTACAATGCGACCTTCTCTGTCTGACCCTCAGTGTGGATTAAAACGCGCTCTTTCCTTCGTTTCTGTTCTCCGTCCTTCTAACACTCATCTGCATGCAGCGAAGCACTTTTCTTCACTATTTAGAATGGGGCTCGCCTTTTTTCTGTTCCCGCCTCATTGGGGCGGCTTCTGACGACTCGCCCGTCGCCGTAACAATAGAGTGCGAGATTTTCGTTCGCCCGCGCTGTTTACGCATTTTCGACGCTGCCCACTGCGTTGTGTAGCCCGCAATTATCGTTGTCTGTATTCTGTGTACTCTGCGCATCGCAGCTAGCTATATAGGTTGGACCAGATAAGGTCACTGATCACTTTTCACCTCGCACCCCATTGACTCGCGAGTTTTTCTTAACCTCGCACCCCCGACGATGACGCGCGTTATCTTTTCTTGTGCAATCGAACTTGAAATCTAATCTTCGTGCCTTGATAGGGACGCGTGCGCAATTAATCGCTTCGTCTGCTGCGTAACTTTAGCGCCACTCTTTTGTAAACTCCAAGAGGTGGAGCGACCCAAAATGTCTTTAAATAAAATGTCAATGCATTGCAGGTTAAGTTTACTATTTCATGCAACAAATCGTGGCAACAACCGGGACTTGTCTGTAAACAAGCCCAAAACTACATTTGTCTTTCATAAGATCCGCCTAAACTTCACTACACAGCGTTCCTAAGTAGTGGATACAAACAAGTCAATCTCGAATTGTTCTCATGGCGAAAGTCTTCTTTGCATTATGTTAACCCGGACAAACAGACTAGCATTAACCACGACATCATGTAATTACATGTTGGTCAAGTAGGAAGCATTGGTCGCGCAGAATGACATAGCGGGTCATCTCTATGCTCTCATTAGCGTAAAATAGAATGTCCACAAACGGGATAGCGTACCGAAAAACTGGTTTAACCATACCTCTACTGCATTCGAGGGTTCTAAAATCAATTGCTACTGGACCGCTTCTAATGCTCACCAAATCGCGGTGAAATTGTAATCGATGTCAAGCAGTATGTTTTTTTTATTTGCCTTATTGGTTTTGGCAAATCCCGTGGGGATGCGGATTTGGGCCAATCGATTGGTGCAGTGGCTAATATGAATGCTGACATTCGTCGTCCACAACAGCAGGAACTAGGAAACACCACAGATCCTTGGATGTGGTGCACGTCGGTTAATCCCCTGTTTAACGATTGCACCTTGTGTGCATTAGCAAACCACCCCACGTGTTATAGGGATTTTGCCTATTTGTTACCATTAACTAAGGAAAAACCACGCGAATGACTGATTGGATCCAATGGAATGATTGATTTACACAAAATTCAGATGTTCATGGTACTCTTAACTGGAAGTGTAATTGAGATTAGCATTCTGCCCACCAAATTTCCGGGAAAGTTTGTAACGGTTTGAACGCATGAAAGTTTTTTTCTTAAGACATGAAACATGTGGCAAATAATAAAAACGTTGTGGTACAGTGTTAACTTAAGATACGAACAGATTAAAATACACGTTACCGCTGTGTATCAGTAAACAGAAATCTAAGAAATTACAACAATAGAAAATCAGCTTGGGGAATTTCCCTACCAACCGTCAACATTCTAAACAATGACAGCAGGATTGGTCATTGTGGTTTTCTCACAACGTTACTGCCCAAAATAGAAGTACCCGGGGGCCATCTGACAGTTGGTTGGAATACACGGCGAGCACGCCCCACGCGACAAATATCCTAATTGCTTGCCATAAAATCGTCACTTTACTTTGGTTTGCCTCTCGCCGGTGCAGCGTTGACGTCATCGGCTATAGCCTGAGGATGTTGTGTCGCCTCGTGGTTAAAGGAATCCACGCACCAGTCGAACTGCACTTGACTATAGTCGAGAACTCGTTTATTGCTTCTTCTACAATCTGGTGGCGGTAATTAGTAGGGGTTCTATGTAGTCAATGGTTCATTTAAGTAAGGGGTTTATGTAGTTTATTATGAACTGGGTTATAGTTCCTTGAAGTTTGGCTCGTGTTTGTGCTAAGATGTTTTCAAGGAAGTACTGGTGCTTCTGCTGTCTTGCAGCCTTTGTGTTCGACCGGATGGCAGCTTCAATTAATAAAACGAAAGGTATTACACANCTTCTTCTACAATCTGGTGGCGGTAATTAGTAGGGGTTCTATGTAGTCAATGGTTCATTTAAGTAAGGGGTTTATGTAGTTTATTATGAACTGGGTTATAGTTCCTTGAAGTTTGGCTCGTGTTTGTGCTGAGATGTTTTCAAGGAAGTACTGGTGCTTCTGCTGTCTTGCAGCCTTTGTGTTCGACCGGATGGCAGCTTCAATTAATAAAACGAAAGGTATTACACAAGGTGGTGAGTTTTTGTGGCGAAATAGCATATCTTTCTCCGTGTGAAAAGCAGCATATTTTGTGAATAGTTGTAAAAATGCTTGATTAACTTGCAGGTAATAGAAAACGTGGACAGCTTTCTGATTTGATACATGGATATTTTGATTGCAGGGTTTTTAACCGTATGCGATTGGAAAACAATCACTGTCCAGTTCACTGATGACTTTCAAACTGATCTCTTCAGGTTTGGAAATGGTTTTACATCTGATCATTGTCGTGCAGTAATGCAAGCTAATGGTGTCACCGAGTTCAAAATCGACTTGGCAAAGAAACAGCTTTGCGGCGGCAAAATCAAGGTATTATAATCTGAATTGAATACTTGTTTTGAACACAATAATATTTTCTCCAAAATCTTGTTGGTGTTTTTAGAAGAGCGGAGTTTTTACCTCGTACAAAAATGAAATCGTTATGTCGGACAGCCGTCTTGGAGTGCCAAAAAACGCGTATAACGTGTCGTGCTTGTTTTACGGCCAGCAGCCGGTGCCAGTGCTTTTCAATACGCGCAGGTGTGTTTTACAAGCAATCGATCTATGTCCTTAGCAATAAATCGGCTTAGTTTTGACAGTGGACACCAGGTGTCGCGAAAGACGATTGTACGTTGTAAGTCATTGTGTGCCCCGCCTGGTCACAAACGTGTACAGTGAAAAAACATAGTTGTTATGTTGAAAGTAATATATACACCGCTAATGTTAACTGGTTTCCATAATGTTGGTTTGGTTGTAAATAGTTTTCTCATTTTTCTTTGAATCACACGTTTCTGTATTAGTGCCTTTCAGGCTTTCAGTACATAGTGGAAAACATACTTTATTTGTAAAAACATCTACATACGTTTACCATTTGGGTCTAGTTTTGTTTTGTAGAATAAAAGCGGTCCTAAGCAGGCACTAACTATCTACTGACATTACGCAACATTGCAGAAAATCTGCTGCCGATTTTGGAATGTTGGAAATGTCTCTCCATCGCGAAGAAACCTTTAAGTATAGCAACCTTCAACAAGATCTCATCGTATTTACCTCGGTAGGAATTGTAGTATAATTTAGTTGATTATTCTGACGACGACTGACAACATATTTTTAGGTTGGCCAATTTCTTTACGTCGAAATTAAACGAACAGGATTTGATCCGCTAGATGGCGTGGAAGATAACCATATGATCGTCGAACGTTGCGTAGCAACCCACCAACCTAATACAAACGATGAAACAACCATCCACAATCTGATTAAAAACGGGTGACTTTTTTTAACAAATATATTTTATGGCATGTCATTTTGTCTTAGCTTCAGTGCTTTTCAAGTTCATTTTTACAAAACAAATAAAGACCGTAAAAATTAGTATCTCAAGATGATTTCAGACTTGTTTACCGAACAAAATTAAATTTCCCAGGTATTTTGTATGGTTTGATAAAAATCAAATTAACTGCTCAATTTCAAACGGTAGTATTGGCTTTTTAGATGCCCGACCATAAACGATCCCACAGTTCAAGTCATAGAAAACGACCGTCCAAACTCGACATTTCGATGGCGCTTTCAGACGTTTAAGTGGTTGAACGAGCCGATGCAACGAATTTACATATTCTGCGATGTAGGTTTTTGCCAAAGTAGTTCAAAGACGCCAATTTGCAACTATAGCAGCGAGGTGTGTTTTTGTTTTTTGTTGCATTGATTTCTTTTCTATAATGGTATTAGAACATGTTTAGTGTCCTGGTCCCGCCACGAGGTGGCA
>QXVZ01026213.1:0-13898 GCA_008931825.1 Phallusia fumigata
ATGTCGCAAAGCTGGTTGAACTGTTGACCAAAAATCCGGGGTCGGTTGCGTCATATTCGCCACGCTGGAAGCAAATCTTTTGTTCCAGAAGGCCTTTCGTGACAGTCACGTGCTGTACCAGAAAATGCGTGTTTGTTTGCTCGATAGCGACACTAAGCGACAAAGGACTTTCACTCTGTCTTCACTTTCAATATTTATTGCACGGTCTAAACCCCCTTCCTCCTGCTTTACTTGGTACTGACAGTTTCTGTAGATATGGTTCCATGAAAAGGAAACTTGAAAGGGCTGCAAAAATACTAGGGTTTTGATTTTCACTGTTTCACGAATGGGCTAGCGATAACTGGAAACATATTATGTAATTTATGCCTAAGTAAATCCTATCGGCAAAAAAGTAAACAAAGGCGGAATACTAGAACGTGGAAGTCGCTTGTGCTAATATTATGGCCTATGCGTTTCCTAATCATCGGAAATTTTTTGGTTTACTGCTACCTGAAAGGAGAGAAACGTAATGCCTTGTTTTGTTCAGGGATCTGGAAGAGACTTTACCAACATGGTCGAACGGGGTCCTACATAGATTAGTGGATTCCTTCGTCGCTGTCCGATTTCCGATGTTACTGGTTCTAAACAAGAGTGACGCATCTACTTCTCAAGCTAATATCGACAGGTAGGACGTTTGTTTGCGAAGGGCAAGTATTAATTTCCGTTAACTGGTTTTATCGTTTTTCCGCCACATCGTTACTACATCCTGTCTAGATTTTCCTGACACGTGAAATGATGTCATATGTTGTTTTGAAGACGTTTGCAGCGTAATTGTGATTTTTCTGAAAACCCGAAGTATAAAAAAATAGATAACCGCTTTCCGCTTTTCACTTGGATTAAAAATTAGAATTGAAAAAATGAAACGTTGAACAAAGACTACAAGGCCCTCAACAACGGACATACTCTAAAAATTCCAAAAGTTTAAATGTGAACATGTCGTCTATCATGTGTGGACCACTCTACTAGGCTATTTTGTGCACAAACGAAGTTTGTTCGTTTAGACTAGCACGCGACTTTCCAGCGATGCCTCAAATTGCGGTGAGTGCAAAAGTCGAGTGTCTCATCCAGTCCCATGCGTCCGCTACGCTCATCCAACACAATGAGCTCTCAGACAAACTGGAAAACGTCGGTCTTCCTTCGAACGATTTCGCGTCGCTTAATGAGAAATACAGGGAACTGTTTAAAAGGTGAAGTATCAGCCTTACAATTTTAAGTATGTACACCGTTACATGTATTAAAAAAATAGAACTGAAGTTTGACTGTGCGTAGTTCTACAAAAAACATTTTTGATTTCAACAAAAATTCATGAAAACACAGACATGGAGGAACCAACGTCCATCAAGCACTAAACCAAGCTGTCGCACTAAGGAGTCCATCTTATGTCTTTCCCGTTCGTGACCTCACCACCCTCATGTCACATGACCCCGTACACAAAGGTCAAAGTTCAGGGGTTCTAAGGGATTGCCTTGTTGTGAAGCCTGGCACCAGTGTAAAGCACCTTCATACACTGATGGTCCATCATTATCACTTACTAAGCGGCAATTTTGTTCGCGCCGAGGTTGGTTACTTGCAATGTTTGTAATTGTGCTTGTCCTTGGTTGGTGAAAATGTTATACAGATGAATTTTTACGCTGAACGCTAGACTAGATCCATTTCCCTTGAGTAGTGCAACGTAGTTTTCCTGCTTGTGAAAGGCCCGGACGCACACAATTATGAATAAATTTTAACTTCACCTTTAAAACTCTGGCTATCAAATTTAACTTTAGTTTTCCACGCGTTGCCTAACTATAGTCAACATTCGCAGATGGACCAATGCCCTGCATTTTAACCCCAGCTCCCATATACTACGAGGCCCACTAAAAAATACTATGCGGCCCAAAATGTCCATCACTGAGTTATAACATAGCTGCAATATGAGGTAGTAAAACTTTGAACAGGTGTAAAGCTATTTCGTTTGATGAATAATAAAGGTTGTTTGGCAACACTAGCCTAAACGGCCAATGTCCTGTCACCAGCTGCTCTGATGAGACATTACAGGTCGAAACAGTGTGCACTGTCTGCAGCTCATGTTTTTATACACACCTCATGTACAGAAATAATTTCAACTTACCAAATTTGCATAAAAGCTCATGTTGGATATGCCCCAAAAGCCTTTTCTACTTACTAATTTTTTTCGAATTTACTTGGCAGGCACTAACACCGGATGGCAATTCACGCATCTTACGCAAAGATGACATTATCGAAAACAATTGCATCATCAAGATTATGACAACAAAGAGAAGCTGACTCGGTGTAAATATTGCAAAAAAGTCAACTGAACTGTTGTAAGAATAGTACCGGTTGAGGCTGCAGTAGCTTAACATATCAATAGTACTTGCTTTTATGTTTTATTTATCTTACATATCGAGCATAAAATGTACAAAAAAGGGTGTGCAATTGTAAAATTAATTTTATCAAGTTTTTTATTTTTTGGGCAGAAGTTCCTTTAATCGTGAATTTCATATATTGCTTTGTGTTATGTTTTTAGTAAAGTTTAGCTGATACTTCCAATTCTGGTTTTCAGTTGCCTATGCAGCAGCATTGGCAATCAATCAATGTAAAAAAATGAAAAACTTGGGGATTTAACATAGTCTTGTCGCTATACTGGGCCATCATTAGTCGGAGCCTTCTGCAAGTGGATGCTCGAACAAGGAGCCCATGTGTGTATTTCAGAGGTGCTAACTTTATTTTGATGTTTAATGTGCAAGAGCATATGCTGTGTACTACTAAACTCGCAAGCTTTGGATGCGAGTTTTTGCAGTTTGATACTTTGAACTGTCCAAAACTGAACCAGTTACATTTGCGTTATTAGTAAAATTGCTCGGTGGGGGTAAAATATCTTCCAGTAAACGTTTCGGACAAATCTTTGCTAATTCGTTGTGCTTTACACTTTACAAATACGCTATGTGCAATAACTGTATTGCTACGAAAAAATTGCAAGAGGTGACGTGGCAATGTGAAGATCGACAAGAAGATACAGCTTACGATAACGATAGATAACAAATCAATAATCAGTCTGTAACGGACATGCTAGAAATAGAGAAGATCAGTCTTAACTGGGGTTTTCGTCTGGTGCATCAGCTCGTTCAGTTAAAAAATTTGTAAGCCAACATAAAAATGTTGCTTGGCCAGTAATTTTTTTTGACAATGTAGTGTCGCGTACATTGAGGGCGAAGCTAAATACTTCAGAATACCCACTAGGTTTATGTGGATTTCAATTTAAGAACCTTGCAGCTGTTGCTTATTTTCCAAAAGATAAGTGTCACTTTGAAAACGTCTAAAACAAAATTGAATGAAGAAAGTTAATGTGTTTAAAGTTCTTGTGTGGCGAAGCATGTAACATATAATGTGTGTTTGTGTGTTCCCGTCATGCTTGCGTCGCTTGTGACGTCATCACTACTGGGCGACGTTGTACGAGTGACTTTCGGTGCCACCGTGTCCGTATCCTGTAACACAACGAAGGTGCAAGAAGTATACAAACAGAAAAATTTGTCAGAGACGTATCTCATGGTCCCCCTTTTCGTGTGGTTAACAGTGTGAAGTTGTGTTTGAAACAAACAGAAAGGAGTTGGGATTTAAAATTGTAATTTGGGCCCTACTTAAAAGCAAGCACGCCTGATCATAAGTGTTGTTACCGGTTAGTTGTCCCAGTTTTGCCATAATTTAAGTATTAGTACTCAGCCGGTTTGTTTAACTTCGTAATTGACCAAGGTAAGTAATGCCTCTAGTGGGTATTTTTGAAAAGCTTTGTGCTCCGAACTCACCTTGGGGTCCGAAAAGTGCGGAGTAGCAGGGGATGTCGCAGTAAGGTTTGTTGTTGTGCTGCAAGAAAACGAACACCGGATATTACCAAATTAATCCACCACCCAACAGATCTGACACTATACCAAGTATAACTTACTTGGGTGTCTGATATCACAAATTTCCATTTTTTCAAAAAAAACGTCAAATGTGGTGTTTTTGTGAAAAAAATAAAGGTGCAGAAGATCTTTAGCGCTATCTCGTGCTTAAACGATACTGGTGACTTTTGTGTCAATTTGACACAAACGCTGACAACTGTTAATGGCTTGCGGCTTTTAACGTTGGGTTTAATGAGATAAGCGTTAACGCAAGTTGTAAAATATTCATCCAAAGGCAAACACTGGGTTTTTACACTTGCAAGCGTTTCCCACCTCCGAATGTCGACCGGGGGTCAGGGTTTTCTTACAGTTCTCGCAACGCAGACAAGCCTTATGCCACGTCTTACCAATTGACTTGATCTTCTCGGCTGAAAGATAAAACCCGCATTAGTTTGTTTGTGTTTCAGGTGTAATGTTTTATTTATGACTATGATGTTAGATAGACCGATGTTTTTTCTGCTGTGCGGTGGGTGAGTTTTTGATTTTTAGACATGGCCTGAGAGTAAGGACTTATTACCGTTTCCAAAAGTACAAAAAATTAACAAAACGATGCAAAATAATCAACCAGGCCTATATTGTATACAACACCTGTATTGTCGGTTTTTACCAAAACTTTACATTTTAAAACCTTTCTTTAATGTTTTAAACATCTTTTTTTAAATGCAAGGCATAGTAATTAGCCCGATAACGAGTTAGAGAGATGGCGTTCTCCATATTTTCATTCCACATACACTGCCACCCCAAATTGATGTTTTCCACTTGTACTATTTAATTTATTATGTTGGATATATATTCAATGTCTGCATAACATTGGGTCCCAAATTCCCTTGGCATTTTATAACATGATTGTTTCTGCTAGCATAAACATATGGGTCCCCACACACATGCAGTTTCTGAATAGAAGCAATGTTTTAGGATGGAACCAGTTTAAAAATCGGTGGGAAAACAAAAAGTAAAGATTTCCACATATATTCTAACCAAATCNAATCATTTTTTACATTATGCCAATTACAATCTTACTGTAAACAACACAATTTAAACCCCACAGCCCCACTGATCAATAGTTTGACCTACAGTGATATTTAGCCGAGCCGCAACAAACTCTTAACGAATCTCTTCAGCGAGGTTTCAGTAATGCACTATAAATTCAACAACAACAACATTACGCTTATTGACCAACTAACCAAGCGCTTACCTGCTTTTGCACAATAGAGTAGAACTGATAATGAAAGCAAAGTTATTGTAAAGGCTGATTCACACCAGATGCCTCTACCGGTTGCGGTACGTTTTTTTGATCTTGCGGCAGCGGGGCATTTACACCAGCCGGGACCAAAGTCTATCTATCAAACATAAAACACTTTGACCGTGTCTGATAGATAAACTTTGGTCCTGGCTGGTGTAAGTGCCCGCTGCTTGCTACGCGATCAGAAAAATGCACCGTAAACCGGTAGACACATCTGGTGCGAATCAGCCTTAATGTATCACCTTCACAACGTTATTTAGCAGACGTATTTCGGTTACGCTACGCAATCACCTAAACCAGTGATGTAATATAAACAGCTGAGCTTCGCCCGTCATAAAACAAGACAATTAAAAGGAAACGCCCACCTGGCTGCACCCTATAAACGCCCGTTTATGTGTGAGTAGCAGACTGTGACCAACCGCTGAGCGTTGCGCCGCTTGCGTCGTAAAATCATCAATCACTCCCTCATGTCAGGTCGTTTTGCATTTGGAGCAAAACCGGCAGCTGTTATACACGTATTTGTAGCTGCAATGGTAAATACTTAACCGATCAGGCTAAAATTTTTAAACAACCTATAAGAAGCACCCTATATATCTACGTCCTAAATTTCAATACATTTGGACTAGTATGTCTGAAGTAAAGGGCATGTAAACAAAAAATGGAATTTTGGGGGTTAAAAAGGTAAAAAATGAGTGAATCAAAACAAAAGTCACAAAATACATTACAATACATTGCATTGTACCAGCTATCAAAGAAGAAACCTCTAGGTAAGTTACTTTGTTAAATATTGCCGTTTTAAAAAATTTACATTTTGGGGCCGGTGGGTGGGTTAATTGGGGTCAAAAGTTGAGTGCACAACTTCAGATACACATTTATGATGTGTGAAAATTTGGACAACTCCTTGATGACAAAAATGTGAAAACAAACTCACGTTAGACAGAAAAAAATTTAAAAAAAAACAGAGTAAAAACAACATGAAAAAATATAATTCCATGGATAGCAAGCGATGGAGTCCGAATTATTTCATCTGATTCTATTTTCTTTTTCATCTGATTCTAAGTCCTATCTTAATCCAATTACATCTTTGTAGCCCATTTTGCATAATTAAGCAATGTTGCTAAATTTTGTTTTAAAATGAGAAATTTTGTGAACTGTTGGCAATGCCTTTAGGCCATTTTTATTAATGTTTTCGAGATTTTGTCGAAATGTTAACTTTTTCAGCCTCTAAATACACCATAATGACGACCTTAAGTACGTAGACTTTTGGCGCCTTAGCAATACTAAGAGTTGGAAGTTGGCAACCTAGGCGGCAGACTTAAGAGATGAAATCCTAGGTTTTGGTTCAGTCTGGGGTTGATAATTAAAAATAGTGGGTTTGGGTTCAATAAAATGACCTAGGTATGCAGTAAAACTAGAACTGCAAATTTTGTGATGGTAATCACAGTTCTATGTTAACTGTTTAGTGTTTTGGTTTGCTATCAACAAACTTTTGCTGAACTATAATGCCAGCGATCTTGAACCACCCTGGTTTAGACAATGACTGTTTTTTTTCAACTTCTAGAAATCCAATTCAAATAAATAATGTAATGAATAAAGCATAAACATTTGTAAAGAAATACAAGCACCTGGGTTTTCTTTACAGTGCTTCAGTAAAAGCTGGAGTAAATTCTTTCCTTGTCATTTGTTTCTGGTGTTGTGGAACTATGTATCCGAGTTATAACATTTTTTTCACATTGTTCAGGCAATTATTAATACAGAACAAAGTTCTGCATGAAACAAAGTAGCCTGTCAAAGGCAAAAAATATATTTTTTGCAACTTAGTAGGGTGTACCACTATAACAACATAGCAGACAAGACATAAGGTTTACATATTGCTTGGCAAATTCAGTGAAACTATAACTTTGTTTCAAGGTCATTTTATGTATCATCCGGTGTGAAAACCTTTACAGCTGCCTGACTCATAAACATGGTTTTTAGGGGTTTGATAAATTTTCAGCACAAGGTGAACGTGAATACATTGACCATCCATTTATTAACAATCTGTTAATAAATTGTATTCTGCATATTTCATCCAAACAATAAGGCCAAAGCAGCAACTGTTTTACTGCATCCGATGTTGTTGCTTGCTGCTTGGCTGTGCATGCTGAGTGTATTATGACATCACACATGTATGACTTAACATGCGGTTGTTCACCAGATGTCTAAAAACCTTGACTTTAACCTTACAGAGAGGTGCATTTGTGTGAGAAAACACACCAATTCCATAGAAACGTTACATGGTTTTTGCATCCTAGCTTTGTTTTTTAGCTCATTTTTATGTCATTTTGACTGAGCACCAAACATCATTTGTAACATTTAGCTGACCACAGAGCATTAAAAATGTTCATGCTCAATGACAAATATTAACCAAAACATGTAAGATTTTTTTTATTTCTCTAAAAGTGTTCAGCACCTTGGCTTTATATGTTCCATTCTATAATGACCTTTTTTAATCTTTAAACAGAATCCATTCAGTTTTTGGGGCATTTGGTTTGTGGTCTGATTAAGACTGTGCATTAGTTATCAATACATTTGTGACTAAAAACACGTTTTACTGTGAAAATAAACTGGGATACACATCTAGCTGAACTGCAGAACTTTCATAACAATAGATTACTCAAAACGTTCTTCGACCAGCTAAAAACACAGCTGGTAATGCGTACATGATTTGTTTCTCAAAACTCAATGACTACACAGATGCACATGTTGCACTCTGATACGAGCAGCTTAATGTGCTACGATCATGGGACTCGAAAAAAATCTTTGCAATTTCAACAACTACATTACAAGTTACAAACATTTTTAATGGTGTGTTTATTGCATTTTGCCTTTTAAAGAAGGTCTACAAACTATATGCACATGAAATTGGCTGTGAACATAATAAGTAAATTTGGCGGGAAAAGACAGTCTCGGCGAAGCTTTCCGTTAAATTCAAAACGAATTCGTTACGCACACTTATTTATCGACGATTTATTTGGTTGACCAAATTCGCTTTTGTTTCGAAATTCATAACCTCGTTTTACTTTTGTTTTAATGTGGATTGCTTAAAGTGAGCAACTACGCTGAGATAAAAAGGGAAAATTTAAGGTACATTCACACGAACTAATGGCATAAACCACAGCATTTTAGGTACAAATCCAAAAAAAATGTAAGAATAATTATCTCTTTGCGCAATAACCGTGACAACAATAACAAAATGTAATGTTAGCATTTAAACGTGTTTAAGTCGAATCCCAACCTAATAACATTTGTTTCGCAATAAAAACGAAAAAACAACAACAAAATCTGATTTTCAGCATTTATAACCTAAAATTTCATTTTAAAAATTTATTGACCGCAAACCACAAAATTTCAGGTACGAAACCCAAGAAGATTGTAACAATAAATTGTCATTTTACCTAAAAACTTGTGGTAAGCGGTAAAAATGTGTTGAGGTCGAATGTTGACCCAGTAATACTTGTTTCGCAATAAAAACGACGAAAACAACAACAAAACAGTATTTTTAGCATTTTAAACCAAAAGTTGCATGTATTCTAATCAAACATCTTTTCAACTATTTTTTCATGTGTTGGTCAATATCCAGCCAATCTTCGTGACTTAAAGGTGAAACTTGATTGCATTAAAGCCAGGTCAAAAAACGAATTACCGAAAAGTGCTTTTTCTTCTTGCTAAATACCTGTTAAAGCAAAAATGAAACGCTTGCCGGCAATGGCCACCTGCAAAATTGAATTAGTAAGCCGTGCAGACACAGCGGTACGCCAATTTTTGCAACCAAGCGGACCGAATTTACTCAGTCGCTCTTTAATATCGGCTTTAGATCCTTTTTGGGCACGTTTTGCAAGGTGAACTTGTTTCGTTAACTTTTGTCAGATTGTGAACTGTTTTGCGGAGGCGTTAACGTAAGGTGCGCATGGGTGTGCATGATATTTGGTTGCTTGCCACACTGACAGTTTATTGGGTTACTATATCAGTAAACAACATACTGCTTGGATTTTCCAAACCACTGTAATTGTAATCACAACGCTAAGTTTTGTCACAAATTCCCTTTCTCTTTTAAAGATTAACTGTTCTAGTACTGTTATAGAACAGAGTAACAGCTCCCAGCTGTAACAAATAACGCCCGTGGAATGTTTGTGGTACTTTCCGAAGATATATTCAAAATAAATTAACGTTAAAGACTGAAACAGAACGTTTATTTTGGGAGGCGTGTTATTTCTAATGCCCAGACGCGTCGTCGTTGGAAAAGAAATCATCACTCAATAGACTCGGCAAATAAATAGATCATTTAGCGATGACACTATTCTGGGGTGATGACTCATAACACGCGGAACCTACTAAATTGGTCATTGGGGTTCTTTAGCGTGGACCTTGCGAACAGAGAGCTGTTTTACCTACTACAAGCAAACCGCAATGCATTTGTACGAAGAGCCAACTAGACCTCAGCAGGAGGGCTATGTCAACCGATGTTCGGATCGAAATGGAGGTAGGCATGTCAGCTCAGTGCACCTGCACCTTAAGTCAGCTACATTGCGTTTAAAAGGTCAATTTAGCCACTCGTATTCACTTTCGTGTAATTTGAAACCATGCATTGCGACTGACGTTTCAAAGAAGGAAATTTGAATTTTAGAAACGCGAACCGTTTGTTAATCATTGTTAATTAGCGTTTGATGCGATAAGGATCAACAGGGTCCTAATATATAGTCGATTTTTGACACTTAGCTGGGTCTGTTGGAAGTGTATCAGATATAGAGATGTAAAATTATCGTTTTGTCAATTTTCAGTCGCCCGGTTGATAGGGTTTCCAGGCTAAAGTCCGCTCAATGTGGTACTGCACATAAATATACCTTTAGGAATTCGTTTGGAAACCCAAGTTTTAAACGTTCTGTTTACAGAGGGACCGTATGAACCGACAAGCGATTCTCCGCCGCGAAAGCATGGAAACTCCGACAACACAGTTTCAAAGAAGTTGTTTATAACAGTCATTCTCGCATTAACAATTGTTGTCGTTGGCGGTTTTATTGGAGTCTATGTTATGGTGGGTTTTAGCAAATATTTTTCATAAAGGTTTTTTTTTAATATAAAGGGTTTAAAGCGATGCCTGGCTGTAGTTTTGTGAGTTTAGCACTTGTAGCACGTAATATCTAAATATAAGTGTTTGACGTTTACAAGATAAAACTCTGGTGTTTAAGGTTGAGTACAAAACGTCCACCCAAAACTTAATTTTAGATTCTTGATTTACAAAACACGTACACAAGCACCACAGCTCCTATATCAGCAAACTCCTCATTTTCACCTTCACGAGGCGCAAAAGGTAAGTAACAAAAATCTATAGTAGTGGGCTAAGTACGTACGTATTGCAATTTCTGGTGAACTGACACACAGCAGTGACACATTGTTTTGTACCTTTTTTCTAACATTGCTTGCTAAAAATTTCAATGTGTTGCAAGAGTTTTATCTTTGGTATTTCTATGCCATGGTGTAAAACAGATCACGTATATAGCTAAGCGAAACTTGGAAAAATGCATAACAAACTAACCACATAAAATTGACGCGTAGAGCCTCCAGTACGATGCTTTAATAACCCTGGATTGTGCCAACACAACGGGACGTGTATTGACTCACTAACTGGCTACTCGTGTTGGTGCAACCCTTGGTACACAGGAAGGAATTGTGAGACAGGTATTAATAAAACAACTTTATGCTTTAAGACGACATATTTATCCCCCGTGTCTGTTAAAGTCGACTACATAAGCGTGTTAACAAACGGGCTTTGTGCAGCCCCTTATCGACATAAAAGCTAATGTTGAAACGTTCATATTACAATGTATTCACTATACACAAACTCTCTGGAAGTTTTGCTTTTATTTAAGCTGCTCTTCAAGTCCGTGTCTCGTGTTTCTAAAAAAGTAAAAAGAAATGTTTTTTAAGTTTTATCCCAGTTTATTTTTCAGTCTATTTTTTGACGTTTATCCCTCTTAAACTTTATTAACGATTACAAAGAGCCCCAATTGATTAGACATAAGAAAGCACCACAACAGTCGATATGTGCCAGCTTCGTTAAGGCCAACTTTAGGCATACAAGACCTTAATTCACAATGCGCTCTGTGATTTGCTGAAAATAGAGACAAGGCCATAGTTAGCAATAATGACTACAACCACGTTTTGTTGCGGACATGACGCGGCAGTTTGTTAAATAAGTGGTTCCTTCATCAATGTTATTGATTACTTTTTTCCGGGTCCGTAGGGCTTAACCCAGGGGTGCACGATCTTTTCGCTATTGCCGGTCGCATCACAGTCTTTGTTTCACAAACTGTCGCCAGTGATTCCAAGTTACTTTTTTGTCAATAACTTATCACAAAGAAATGAGATTCGACTGGTTGTATCCTATTTACTTGTGCTTAAAAGAGTAACAGTAAAGATGAACTTATATTTCGATGACTTTTTCGTTCGTACATGCTTTTATCCGGCAAAAAGTTTTTATCACTGCGCGTCCACCGTTACAAATACTTTAATATAAAATCGTGTACTACTGGTTTAGCGCGACACAGCGACAAACTGATTGTATGAAAAGTTAGAGCGAACAAATTGTGTGGTAGGCTAATTGCGAAGCTAGTGCGGTGCAACATTTTTTGAATAAACCTTGCTTACAAAAGCGTACGGTTAACGTTTGAGGCAACTAAATATATATATTGCTTTCCCAGTGCTTCGTGATCACATGGTTGTGAACAGACTAAGCACCTGGTTCAATGCAAGAAAATATTGTCAGTCAATCGGCGCAGATTTGGTGACGTGGGGAATGAGAAACGTCACAACTCGCAGGTAAATTAAAATTTTAAGTTTTTATTTAGCCTCTTCTTGGTTTTATTGCGAAGTTATTTAAACTTTTCTTTATTTGTAAAGATAGCAGATAAACCGTTTAAGTATGACAGAAAACAAAAATATAGCGTTTAAAACATTCTACAACCTGTAACCTTATGTATGCGTTCTTTCATATGCGCGTTTGCTGCCATATTTCCAACTCTCACAACTCTTGGTTATGCAACTTGAACCAGGAAGATTTTGCAACACAGAATCTTTAAAATTTTTCTTATTAGCTGAAGCTTTCGATTACAACGATGCAAATATATTTGTATTGCCCCGCGCGACAGCCTGATTGTTTTCTTCCTCTTGCGTTGTATGCCGCTCAATAAGTGTTATTTACCCCCCCAAAAGTCGTTATTAATAGGAAGGCGAAACGTCGCTACGCACAAGTACGTTTGCCAGATGGGTGACCAGAACCTAATGCTAATATTTCTCGAAATTAAGTCTCAAATGCAGACAGAAAAGGTCAGTACGAATACAAGAAATATTAAGGCTGTTGGAGATTTAGATATTGTCAACTCAGTTGCTAATATTTTTCGTGTTTCAGATCTATTATTGACCTTCTGTTGCGCCCAAGCATCAGTAATGCCTTCTGGATCGGTTTGTCGGACAGGCAGAGAGAAAACAGATGGTGGTACGTGGATGGCGTCCAAGCAAAAACAAATAACACCGATTTTTATCGCGGGGAACCGAACAACGGGGGCACAATCCCTGGAAGCGCCGATTGTGGCCAAGTCGTGCGTGGATTTAACTTTCAAATGGACGACGACGTTTGTAGCGTGAACAAGTTGTCGATCTGCGAACGACGTTGAATTTTTAGTTGCTTTTTTGCAAGACTCGAAAACTAATTGTTACACAGTCGTCGTTTATTAAACGTGTGATTGTCAGTTTAACTGGAAGTGGTACATGACGTCACCGGGATATAACGTCATAAGGACATAGCGTTTCCGCAAATATCTTTACTTTTGTGTTTCTTATTTGAATTTTAATACCGCACTCTTTCGAAACGTGTGTGAATTTTGGAATATTGAAGATACAAAGTGATTTTTAGGTGGTATTTTTTCTTGACAACCTTGACGAACTTTCCTAATGTGCTTCCCACCTGAAACGTGCTATAGTTTGTAAACGTGACCAAATAAAAATTTAACACTTTCAACGATATATACCGCCGAATGAGCAGTTCGATCAGTTCGACATGGATGTTTAGTTAGAGATAAAATGTGTTTGTCAAACATCTAAGTGCTATAAAAAAATCTAATTTACTGGGGATTTTAAACGTGTTTATTCAACTTTATCAAGGTTTAAAACATTGCTGTACCAAGAACCTGTTTATATTTACGCAACAATACTCATTTGCAAAGGTCGTTGAAGTGGTGGCAACCTCTTTCGTAAACTATTATCCAAACTAGAGAGGTGGCGTTCTCCATATTTTCATTCCACATACACTATCACCTCAAAATNATCGTTCGGCATGGATGTTTAGTAAGAGATAAAATGTGTTTGTCAAACATCTAAGTGCTATAAAAAATCTAATTTACTGGGGATTTTAAACGTGTTTATTCAACTTTATCAAGGTTTAAAACATTGCTGTACCAAAAACCTGTTTATGTTTACGCAACAATACTCATTTGCAAAGGTCGTTGAAGTGGTGGCAACCTCTTTCGCAAACTATTATCCAAACTAGAGAGGTGGCGTTCTCCATATTTTCATTCCACATACACTATCACCTCAAAATGATGTTCTCCACATATACCATTTTCTTTATTACATTGGATATA
>QXVZ01026216.1:0-35830 GCA_008931825.1 Phallusia fumigata
GCAGGTTCAGCTGTCAAAGCCACATTTAGTGAACATGATGATCCTGATTTTGCAGCAGGCAAAGCAAAGAAGATGCTTATCAACACAGCAACATGTGACAGCATGTACAGATTGAAACACTCTTTGCTATCAAAGGAAAATGAGAAATGGCGTGAGGTTTATTTTGCACAGACTCATGACAACCTGTACAGGTACCTTAACCAACTACTTGCAACAGAACCTGGCAGTAGGAAAATTCATCTAAATGTTGTTTCCTTTTCCCAAATATTGACTGAACTTGATCGTACAATTCTTGAACAAACACTTTATTTACATAAAAATTCAGTAATGGTGGTGACATTGCAGCAATTTAAAACTGTAGATGAGTTTTCTCAAAAGTTGGAAGTCTTCTTCAGAAGTGCAAAAAGTGATGAGGATGAAACCACTACTTACATATTATTGATACAATGTCCACAAGCACAAACTCCAGTTAGTCTTGTTGCATGTGCCAAGTACACAGTACAAAATATGCTCTCTTCCATTCAAGATAGCATAGCGCCACGACTTATTGTTGGATTTTTGTTTACCTCTGAAAGGCAAGGCAAAGCATTTGCTGCCAATCAAATGAGCAATTTCTTCAGTGCTGAAACAGTCAACATTTTCATTGATGAGCTTAGAGTTTCAACAGACTATCTTGGTCCAACTAGTCTTTTCCAGACTAAAGAAATCAGTGAAATACTTCAAAGTGGCATAAATCTAATGGATCAGGAAAAGAAAAATACAGAACCAAAGACTAACTTCAAAGACCCAGAATTTATAATTGATCTCAACAAGTTGTTTTCTAGCTGCATGCCAGCTTCTGCAGCGAAGTTGTCTTATGAAAGCAAAGATATGAAAGATAGAATGAAATATATATTTTCCCTTATAAGAGAGGAAAATAATATTTTTTACAAAACATTTGTGCGATACCTAGCACTGAAGTTGATAGCAATCTTTGAGCACAGAGAACAAATAAATTTGACAAGTGACCAGTGGATCATTGAGCAGGCAAGTTCTCAATTGTCACTGCGTGAAGGTGGGACTTTCACAAAAACTCTTTGGCTATATTTGAAAAAAATTTCAGCTGCTTTTCTTGCATACATACTGAGTCAAATTGATGATGACAAAAACCTTGAATTACTGTGGAATCCAAACAGTGACCCAGTAAGCACCCAAATGAAGGAAACTTGGCTTGGCTTATTCAAGGATCCATTTCTCTGCAATTTAAAATGGAGTTTTTATGCAGAACGTACAAAAACTTTTGTGATCAAGACAAATCAAAGTATTTCCTGCCAGTTTCCATTTAGCAGAAAACTTGTCCAAATGTTCAACCAGCAATGGGAATTGGTTGCACATGCTGACAGCATGACTCAACAAAAGCTGTTTCACAGTAAAGTGGAAAATGGATCTCTGCAAAACACACTCAAGTCATCGACAACCCATTCCCCAGATGTAGTTGTTGAACGATTTCTGTCTGATTTAATTAGGTTAAGATACAAAAGGGGGACAGAAAATGAACTTGAGTTTATGCTTGTATGTGGTGGGTTGATGAAGTTGTTTGCGGCTAAGCAAACAAACTATGATAATGATGTTGCGATGATGAGCAATCAGATTGCATTAGTATTTTCGATGTTTCAAGCAGTGTCACCTCAACTAAAGCAAATTGCCTACTTGCTAAAACTTCAGCCACAACTATTGACTGAGGATAATGTCATTTCTTGGATTAAACAGCAGGAAGGAAATACTTCAATGATTTTGCAGGTGGAACTGTTTAAAGAGGTTGTTACCAACATTGAAAAAATGCCATTACATACTGCTGAAGAACACCAAGCATGGAAGAGTATTATTTCACAAACCAGGTCTACAGCAGAGGGAATCCTTATATGCCAGGAAGAAAAACTCAAACAAAGATGGAAGGCCCTCACATTTGGTGCTTTGTTTCTGGATCAACTGGTTCCACCTGGACTTGACAATACAAATTATGAGCAATACATTTGTGAGCTATTGCCCTTGGTCAAACGATTGCGGATTGGGGCATCAATGAGTGGCTTGAGCAGCTATAAGTTCTTTAAAATTGTTGTGGATACCTTAAAGGGATGTACAAAAAGCATAACACTTAAAATTTTGCTCAGGTGGCAAAAAACAAAGTGTACTAAATGTGGAAAACCATTTACTGATCCAGTACAGTTTCCATGTGGACACTGCTTGTGCAAAATATGTACTGATATTGTGAAAACTGATCACCAATGCCCTGTTTGTCGTAAACCTGTGCCGAACGATTTTGTGTTCGAAGTTGCATGCCTAACAGAAGACCAAGAAAGAGAGGCCAGTGCGTTTTCAGCAAACTGCACAACATTTTTTTTGGAATATCTTTCCACTCTTTGCTTTCCAGCACCGGGTACCATGGCAGGGGAACAGGTCATTGACAGAAACATTATAGATGGTTTAAACAAACTTGTGATCTGTGACAAGTCAACAAAGAACATGTCACCACTGGAAACATCTGCAGTTGATGAAACCCCAACTGTCAGGTCATATATTCTCCAACTGCTTTTGCGCTATGATCACTCCAAAATACAAGAAGCATTGGAGCTGCATTTTTCGAGTTTGCAAAATGTGGTTCATGATAAGCATGAGTTAATGATGATTTATGTTCGTTGTATTGAAGACTCTCTTCATGACAAGCAGGCAAACAGTGTGAACCTTTTGCAACTTTTAAGAGACGAGCTGTTGCTTATAACAAATGGGGACCTGCCAACACAAGTCAAACACTTGGATATCGTTGCCAAGTTGAAGTTTATAATTTACAACCTTGTAATGGTTGCCCCACAGAAAAATGATGAGGACATTTCAGATGAATGGCACATAATCATTACACAACTGTTGAAAGAGCCACAAGTTGAAAAAGTTGCCAGGCCATATTTTGTAAAACTCTTTTGTCGAAAATTTGGGTTTGAAAAACTTGCCTTTTTGATAAAGGATGATATTTGGAAACTTATGATACCCAGTTTTGTCCACTATGAATATCAGGAAAATGAGTCAATGGATGTTTACAAACTCTTGGTGGCAAATGGAACAGAAATTGCCTCAATCTACAGTCATCTAAATAAGATTGAAACTGAGCAGAACGTTGATGATCTTGTGAAATTTATCCTTAAAAAGTTGCATCAAACCGATGGAGTGGTACAGGCATGTTTGGCATTTGTGATGCACTCCATTCATGCAAAAACTAAAAAAGATGCTGTCTTACAACTGGTCGATACCATACATAACCAATGTGATGATTTTAAAACTATATCGGATCTCATGCGTACTTTTGCTCAACATTTGGAGTCAACTGACTCAAGACCCATGTTAATGGATGTTGCATTGGCAATTTGTCTCACTGTGAAACTGAGCAACCACAACATGATGGAACATCTGGCAAAGCTTGTTAATGAACCTAATACAGCTACTGATATTTTTTTACCAACGATGCCCCAGTCACATTATTTTGATGTTAAAGATGCTGTAGGAGAAGAAGTGGATGAGATTTTAGGTCCAGCATGTGGTGTCCCCATTGGTGGTCAGGCTTTCCATGTTCTACAAGAAGGAAACACAGAAGTTGAACTAAATGAGAGCTCTGAAACAGGATACAAACTTCCATCCCCCACAAAACGACAAACCAATATATTTCCAGAACGTGAGTGCAGTCGTTTGTCAGTCTCATTTTTGAGAATTGTGTTGCACTCTTGTCTGCTGATGGATCCTGGTCATGGACAAAACTTAACAGGGTAATTTTTTGTCTGTGTGGAATTAGATGTTGTTTTTAACATAAACACGTACTTACCAGTTCTGTTCCACAGAATTGTGGATGAAGAAAACCCAAATAAGGCACTTGAGTTTATACGACAACAACTGCAAGTGGATATGGCTCAGTTTAGTGATTGCCTGGGAAAAAGTGAAGAGGACTCTGTTTTGTTGATCTACAAAGTTTTGCACCATATTAGAAATTCAAAGGTGATAATAAAAGAAAAAGTATGGAACATATTATCTTACATGTAAACAATTTTGATGCCAGTAGTACGTTAATTGGTGCTGGGTTTAAACAATGACAAACTAAAATTGTCTGCGTAAAACTCTCTTAAGTTGAACTAGTTGGCTGTTGGGCAGCATTGATAACATATGCAATTGCCAATATTAATTTAAAATCCTCCAAATCTGTTAAATTGTTGTAATTTAAATTATGCATTAGTTGCCATATGTCACACACTAACACACAAGCTGATAAATAAAATTCAGATACCCCAAATCAATGATCCTCCCACTCTACTAACACTAAATGGAAGAAAAGAATGGGAATCGGAATTTCAAAGACTTTTTCTCAATCCTATATTTTCCCAAGCGGATGAGAAAATAAATGGTGCCAGATCAATGATATTGCAGTGCTTTCAAACTTCTGACACTTACAAGTAAGTTAAAAATGATGGTACATGATAAATTAAATGGTCTTTTAAACTATAAATAATGGTGTAAAAACCATTCGTAATCATTTATTCAGTATATGACCACTTGTAGGTGTTTTAACATGAAAATACTTTTTTATTATTAGACTGGTCTATGAAATTTCACTGGATGAAAATGAAGTCAACATACCAGATGAAATCATGACTTGGGATAATGATTTGCTGTGGAAATACCAAATCAATGTTACAGCCCAACATCTGCAACTCCACCTGGAGAAAACTGCAGCGTCACAAGGTAATTTTAATTCATCTTTTTTTTCAAGTATTTTGCCAAATAACACCAACCCTTGCAGAGGAAGGCAAACTTCTCAAAATACTTCTGGATTCCGAAACATTGGGTATGGTTTCCAAACTACAGCTTATTTTGGACATCCAAAGTAACATGATACAAAAGTATGGTTTACACCGGTTTGGCAAATGTTATCCAGATTCTAAAAGGGGGCTTTTAACTTTAGGTACCAATACAAGGCAGAAGCAAAAGATGTCGAAAACACAACTATCAGAAAACATATTGAGGAAAACAATTTGGCCAGTTTAAAATTTAACACATATATTGAACTATGGCAGCAGGTATATTTACTGTTATCCATTGTGTTTCTGAGACTTAAAGCAATGGAATTTATTTGCATGCAGGTAAAAGAAAGTTTGTTGCAGCAAAATGAATATGCAATCCCCATGGAGTACCTTGAAGAGGACGTCTCACTGGACAGTCCAATTTCCCTCTTACTGCCGAGTGACATTGGTCGAGGAAAATGCGCCACAAAGCTTATTGAGTTCATTGCAGAGCAACAAAATTTTGTGCTCCGGGAAAGTATGAGACTATTGGAGCCTGTGCCAGTGTAAGCATGCACAATTTTGTTTGTATTAAATGGAAAACATTAACATTCCCTAATCGAGGCTGTTTATTCTGCCACCTTTTTCTGAAAAAGCCAAACTTCTACCGGTGTAATTTGGCAAAATATATGAAACATAACCAGACAACTAAATTAAAAAGCATAAAGTAGTATATGTTTACAGTTTTTCTGAAACCACACTGGAACAACTTACTGCAACTGATCTAATTTGCATTGAGAGCAATAAAGACCTTCTTCCATACATTATGGCAAATGCACATTATGAGACTACTAAATCAGGACCCAAAAACCAAATTGTTTACAGGATAGCTGCAATGGAAAAACAAGTACTTTGTTTAATTTTAAGTTTCTTAGAAAACACAGTTGTGTTCTAAAACCTTTTTAACTCCAATTGTCATGTATGGCAACTAAAATATCTGGCAGATAATTTTCAAATTAGTTTAATCACAAGTCAAGTTCTAAAACTGGATTTCACCTCTGGAAAATAAATTTAGTTGGACAACAAACATGTAGTGATCCTACAGGGATAACACAAATTTGTATTTACAGATAGCAGAAAAATTCATTATGCACAGAAAATTTATCAATTCAAAGGTATGAATTTGATATACTCGTCACACAAACTAATCCCTAAGTTTTGCATGTATATAACAGATAAATCAAAAGCTGGAATATCTACAAGATGTTGGAATTGGATCTGAGTGTGACTCAGTCAGGGAAAATGTTAAACAGGTGATTTACAACCAAAGTGATTTGTAAAAACAAAACTGTCAAATTTGTTTGTTTGCGTGTAGAATTTGTCATTAACAAGCCTATAAAACTGTACAGTAATCAAAGTAGTTAATATGGTGGCACTGAACCATTGTTGTTCCACCTGTCTACATCTAAAATTGTTTGCTGTTACACTGGCCATTTTAGCTGTTTCCAAAATGTGTTGCTTAAAATATCTTCTACATATTGTATTTTTGTTTATTTGTATGACTCATGATTTCCGAAAAAATAACAACCTATGGTCTATTGAGACTTTTGTGGTAACTTTTTTCTTTTTAAGATGGAATTATCACCAAGACTGTTCCAGAAATTGGAAGGAACAAAATCTGCCCGACTGGCTGATATTTGTGAAGCGGTAAGAACACTGACTGTGGTCATCACACATTTGTCAAAGGTCAGTTAAAAACAAGCTTCTTAATTTTTGTTGCAACATTTACATATGGCACAATACGAGTCTGTAGCAACTATTGCTTTTTCCAAAAATATAAATTCTGGACTCATGTTTTACATTTTGAGTTTGTAATTTCACCCAAGTAAATTGGTTTTGCTTTGCGATCAAGCAATTGAACCATTGACCTCGTTTGCATCTTTTAGTATGGAAATGACCCTGAAGTCTCCATCACAAAATACATAACAAAAGACTTGATGATTCCTGCTGAGGAGGCTGCATTGATCCCAACTGCTGCAAAACTCCATCACACTATTTCTCTTTTTGAGTGGTTTTCGTGGCAGCGATCAATAAAGTTCCAGAGATCTGGATACGACCCATTTCAAAGTATGATTCCGGCAGGTCAGTTGAAAAAAGAAAGGTTTTTTGCTAAAGCAATGGAAGGCCTTTGTGGAACAATTCTTGGTTGTGAACAAACAAAAAAGGATTCTAGAAATTTGTTAAAATTTAAGCTGTAATTATTTTAGACTGCCGTGAAGAACTGGATGAGAAATTGGTGCACGATGTTTTGGGTCTTGTAAATTCTGATCAACTTCAGTTGGAAATAAACACTTTGTTTGTGATGAAACCAGACCTGCAACCTACTGTCAGGTAAGTTGCTTAGATTTGTATCAAACACAGATCTGGGTGACAAAAAAGGAGGAAAATTTCAATATGTTAACTGGCCTTAAATTTGACTACACAATTCGTGGTTGTAAGTAAACTCAGCAGAAAGATGTAAGCTCTTTTACAGCAGCGGGAACCTGGTTGCTTTTCTGAATAGTTTCTGATAATGACAACAGTGTTTATAGAAATGTCGAAAATGCTCTACAAATTAGTTGCGGCTTAATTATGTGTTTTGTTTAACTAGCTTAAGAGAATGCTTGATTGCCCTATTTGATGAGAGGAGTTGCACGTCTGATGTTGCTGAAAAAATTCCAGAAGAAATACTAATTAAACACGCTGTTGATTTATTCAATAAATCTACAAATAAGGATTAAGAATTGCAAAATAAATACATTTTAAAAATACAATTACACCAGAAACCCTCACATGCCAGAACCATAATGTAATTAGGAATTGAAGTGTATTATCGTATTTTGACGCTGTGAATAGAGTATGTTTTACAAACACAATTCATTGTAAACTACAAAATGTGGAGTGGTGTTATTTAGTGCCTTTGCTTGTTTTGCTCTTACAGTGCCTAAAAGTAAAGAAACAAACTTGTTTGATGATTTTCACTCTCATAGCTTTATTGTTATTTGTATATACCTTACCAGTGTAGAGTCCACAATTCTGTAGCATTTTTGTAGTTGTACAATGTATTTTGTGTGTTTACTGACAATAAAGTAGTACTTTGATGAAACCTGTGTTTTGGTTATGGCAACAATACAAAATGTCAAAAGTAAACATGGTTCCAGCTCTTCAAAGCAATGTGTCAGGAAGGTGCCTTCAACTTTAGACAAAACAATTTGTTTCCACTTTTACACACAACATATGTAACATCAAATGTAAAAAACTCAGGGTTTTCTATTTCCAACGAAGTAAAGCTTTGAGTGAGTTGCTGGACAGGTATATTTCTATCTTTTACTTCTCCAAGACACCATGCAATGCTCATGTGAAAAGATGGGTCCTTGTAATATGTTTCACAATGGAAATCCATAAATGTTTCATTAACTGCTTTGACAGCTTCAGCCAGAATCTGCTTTGTGTGTGGAACTTTTACCTACAGAATATGTTACAATCGCGACAAGGTAAAGCAAAGAGAATCGAGACCATCCCCATCTATGACTTAACACTAGATTTTTCAATGCACTATGTAACATGAAATTCTTTTTATGCAGACAAACTGTCAATGATAGCTTTGTTCTAAGCCTGAAAAGGATGGTTTGACAATGCCAAAATTTCTATTTGTTACGTAAAATTATTATATTTAGCATTGCTGGTTGAATTTAATGCAGTAAGATCTGTAGTTTTCTTTCAAAAAGATTTACCTCAAATCCACAAAATGATCTAGATTTTTCGTCATTGACAAACACTTTCAGATCATTGACTGTGAAAGTAATTGAAAATGGCTGTAACTCTTTAAACTTTTCCTGCAGACTTTCCACCAAAGGATCAATACAATGGTGAGGAATTACGACTGTTCTTGATACAGTGACATGGAAATCATCCACAACTTGCCATGCTGAATCTGCAAAAAGAATTAAATTCAATTTTTATGATCATGAAACAGCAAGATGCTGGAATACTGATTACTTTAGCTATGAAAGTTCCCAGTCAGTTCAAAATTATTAGGAAGCACTTACAAACAATGAAAAAAGTCATAAAAGTGTACTTTAAATAGTGTTCCCTATTTATTACCTAAAGCAGTATTGAGTGTATTTTCAACCTGGAACCTTAGCTCTTCAACACAATCTTTTGGATATGGAATATAAACATAGGTAGCCCAATTGCCTCTTTCATGGGCGAATGACCGAATCCTGCCTTGGTGGCCTTGATTTAGATTTGGAAGTTGTTTGCTTTCGAAAAGCACAGAAATCTCCTTTGGCAAAGGCAGTCTTGTTTTTGAGCTTTCAACAACTTTAGGTTCATTTTCAGATTCCTGATCGTCGCCATCTTCTGAATCACTACCATATGCTTCACATAAGACAGACAGAGAGGTCATGCTTTTGCCCTAGAAACGAGTTTTTACATTTTGCAGTAGTCGCTAACTTGCTAAAGTCTCTATTATGGGAAAACACCAGGAAAATGTTTTATCTTTATCAAGATAACGGTAAAACTGAATTTGTGAATCTTATATCACTTGAGGTGTTCAAGTTGTTTTGAAAAATTCTAAAATAAACAAAAATTGTCCATTCATATGTTGCAAAAAATTATTTTCCCAGATGATAAAAAATTGCGGTGTTTTCCCATACGGGACTTAACCAGAATTACAAAGACAGCGGCGATTTGAATCAAGGTTTAGGAAATTAGGACCACATTTTGTACAATTTTTAAAAGATATGAACGACCTCAGACTGCTATTAGAAAACATTCATCGAACATTGGAGCTAAGGACCGCTTTGGAGCAATACAGAGCCGAAAAATATGGTAAGTTGTTTTTTTAATTTTTGCTGACCATACACTGGTTTGGCAGCCAAGTTAGAAAGTATTTTTATTTCTCAAAAAAATCGCCTGAACTGTGGATTTTTGTTTACAAAGAAACCTCTTTTTTAAACTGTGAGTCATTTAGCCCCAACTTAAAATAGAATCTGTTTTTAGAAGGCTTAACTCAACCCTGGATTGTAAGTCAAGCCACAAAGCAAATCTCACCAACTCCAGGACCTGATCCATCATCAACCGAGGATCAAAGATTTAAGAAAGAACTTGAAAATGTTGACAACCTTCTCCAGAAAGCAAAGTTAATCAGAGAAAAAGGAGACGGGAAAAGTTTGAAACCCTCTGGTGCAGCAGCATCAAAAGCTGGACCTGATCATTGTCAACAATGTGTGAAAGGAATTTGTACAAGACATAAATCAGCAACAGGTCAATCCAGTGCGTCTGGCCTAATGCCCAGTGGTCGTACAAAGGGGAAAGTTCAAAAAACTGTCAAGCCAAAAAGTGGGCTAGCATCGCAAAGGCAACTGCCTAATTTTTCTGGGAGGGTAAGGAGTGCAAAAGCCAGGGATGCAAGAACTGGGAACAAAGCCCAAGCAAAAGTTCAAACTGGTACAAATTATAAACCAAACACGACAGTAGAAACCAATGCAGCTGCAAAAACATCTGAAAATGAAACTGGTGCAGACAAGGAAGTTCAGGAAAATTTAATGGTAACAAAATCCTTGTGTGAAGTGGTCCAAGAAAATGCTTTAAAACTTTCAAAGTTTCGAAAGCTGCAATCAATGCATGCCAAATTAAAATCACAAAGCAGCGGCGTAATCTCTACACCATGTAGTGAAGAAATGGATTTTATTTCAAAACTGTATGGCAGCAAGTGTCCTGTTCTTGTTGTAAGCAACGATGCAGCTTTCAGAGAACTAAAAGTCATTACTCACAAGGTCCACAATCTAGAGCAAGTTCTTTCACAGAAAGACTCCATTACCAAACACCATGACAAAGGTTCCAAGCTTTATTTGGAGCGAAAACTGTACAGAAATGCCAGTGACATTTTTGAAACTCTAACAAGTAAGTTTCAGTCACTAAACGATGCTACAGTCACTTGTTTAAGGCCAAAGCGAATTGTAAATCATGTTGATGAAACAAAAGTGCTTCCTAGTCCATTTGAGGTTTCATTTCGGCATGAGCATGAACCTGTAGCTTTATGCAAAGCTAAGTACGACCTAATGTGGAATTCTTTATTGGTTACAATTAAAGAGGAAATCTATGAAGCTTTAACACAGCTGCTTGATAACACTCCTGCTTACTTAGACTCAGATAAAGTTGGAATTGAGAATGTCAACCCTGATTATTCTACTATTGTTAAACATGCGTTTGGTTTGTTAGCACAGAGTCATAGACATTCCATTCCCCCAGCATTGGTTTGGGATGAGTGATCTAATACCAAGTCCAAAATCTTAAAGATCATTATACTGTTTATTACATATTCAAACTGTATCTGAAACACCTTCTTCGTTAGTCTTTATTTTTGTGTTTTGGTGTAACTAGGCGTATTATAGACATTTATGTGTGTGTTTGTCAAAGAGCAACCTCTTTTAATAATCTACATTAGCAAAAACTTTTTTATTGCAACTACATTGCACAAAAAATGCATCTGTCAATCATCACCACCATCAACTTTTGAGATTTTGCTCGGATTTTTGTGCCTTTGGCTTTTTCTTCTTTTTCCCTGGAACCTTTTACTTTTCTCTTTCAAGCTTTCGTCCATTTTAATTGTCCCATCTCTATGCACATAAAATGGAAACATTAAATGAAACAATACAAATGATTTGGTTAAACATGACCAGCATAGTAAGTGTTTTCCTAATTCAATTTTAACACAGGATATATAACGATCAATTTGCAATTAAATTGCTAATGATTTTATCATGTGCATGCAAACCTAGAAATCCAGGGTCACTTTATGTGAAGCAGTACATCAAATACATATTTATAATGATAAGAAATGGTGAATACACAGGGTAAAACAAAAGAATGTAAACAGTAAATAATAATATTTATGTATAGTTGTATTATATAATATATTGATGTAATCTCAAAATAGTTATCTTACATACTGTCCACATAATTTCGGTTCACCCTATATATTTCAGTGGCGAAAATCAGCATGTAATTTTTCTGGATGAAAAGTTCAGTAAATTGGTGAAGAACATATTCTACAATGGCAACGAAAAAGGCTAAAAATCGCCACTTTCAAACTGGATCAAAACAACCTACTGCCAAAGATGTTTCAAACAATTGGAGGAGTGTACAAACACAACTTACAAAATAATTTTTGCTCTGGCCTTAGGGCCCCAGTTTGGTGGCATTTCTGGAAATCTGAGCATTCCCTTTGCTTTTGACCGAGCTTCCCAGTCCTCTCTCTCCGTGAGATCAATGTTGGGAGAAGTGATCGGCTTGGAGAGGATTTCTCTTGCGGCTGTTCCCTCAGGTAAAGGACGCTTTCGTGGGGGTTGTGTTGCAACCTAATGCAACAGATTAAACCTCCAATCAAGGGTGTTACTTTTGCTTTTAGTGCAGCTGGCTGGATAGAAATAAACCTTTTTTGCCATGAATTTAAGCACTGTAAACTAAACACTTGTCCTCTTGCCATATGGAGCTCAGCTCAACATGCTTGGGGTATTGTGATGTCACACATATATGTCATAACAATGGATGATTACCAGATTGTCTATTTTTTGAAACTGGAGGTGGTTTCCAACCTTTTTTAGCTTGTGGCCCTGGCGGCCCACTACGAAACATTGAGTGAAAACGACAATGAAAAATAAAACTAAGATAACAGCGAGTGCATCAGGAGTTGCATAAAATGAACTTAAATTCCAAATCAGTCAGCTAAACTCAATTAATTCATAAAAGAACAAGTTCTAAGAACTGTTACAAGAACAGTTGTGACATTGCAATTGAACTTTGTTTTCAAACAAAGCTTTGTTTTGTGACTTGTATGTGTTTTTTATGTGCATGGAGTATCCATATAATCGCAGTTTTTTAGAAAGGCTTCATTTGTTAAATAAGAGTTTTTTTAAGACTCTTATGTTGTAACCTAATTATATGATGTTTACTAGGGATGGGCTGAACCGAGCCAGAACCCGAGTACTTGGTACCGAGCATCGCAATTTTTGATGCTCGGCGCTCGTCCGAGCAGTCGCATAAACTAAGCCGAGCATTAGACAAAAGATTGAACATGTGCAACAAATAGGTTGTACGGAGTAGTCTTGTGTTTTTAGAGTGTGGGCTTATTTCTTAGCGTCAGACATGATATCAGAGTCTTTGTGCGCTGTGGTTGTTACTTAGGACCTCTAGAGTTTAAATACGGCCCTGGTGGCTAGATAAGGGAGCTTGAAAAACGTAAAAAACTACAGAATAGGAATGTTTGTGACGTCACAATGCACTGAGCGTGCTCGACCGAGCACCGAGCGTTAACGTGAGATGCTCGGTGCTCGACCAAACGGGACACTTGCAGTTTTGGCCCATCCCTAATGTTTACCATATCATAGTCAAACAATGAGCAGCAAGCTTGACTAATTGTTAAAAAGCGTAAAATGAGTACTTGGGTACTGGTTCAACTTGACCTATTCCTCAAAAACAATAAGCTGGCAAACTTACAAATTTGCGCATGATGTCCCAGATAACTACAGGTGGAGCATCAGTTTTGATGCTTGCAGCTGATGAATGGAAAGAAGAAACACGGTAACCAGCGTTAAGAATTGCTGATCTGAAAAAAAATCATTGTTTGGCAGAAAGAAACTATGCCTCCTGAAAGAAAGAAAAATTAATCCTTTAGGAGTTATCATAATATATACTTCATTACAAATATAAGCTTCAAGGACACATTAGTGCAAAGCCTGGCTTACCTGACAGTTTTCATTGAAGGTGCAGAGGATCGCAAAACTTTCGACAACTCATCATTAACGTAATAAAATGGCACATCCTGTAGTTCCTATGCAACCACAAAAGCTAGTGAAGTTATACTAGTTCAGGCTACGTAGTTTGCAGATATATTTCACCCGAGTAAGTAACATTTCAAATTCTTGTTTTTACCTCTGTGATCATTGTTAGCATTGATGAAATTCGTTCGGCAGTTTTGAAACGATTTGGAAATCTCTGCACAAGTGAAAGAACTCCCTTTACAAAATCAAGGTCATGCAGGGGCTCTCCCCAAAATGGTCCACATACCTTAAACATAATTTCACATGATTACAAACTTAAATGTTTTAAAGTAACTATTATCACAGTCATAGGCGTCGATTTTTAAACAAATTTTTTTTGTGTGGGATGGCAAAATCATCAAATCCGAGCAGTCTAAAACGTGATAAAATTACGCAACATATGCCCGTTGTTTGTAGCGATATTATACTCTCTGTTATCACTAATATTATCTGTGCAAAAGCAACAATCCAGGAAATTTCTGAGGTGGCAGCATAGAATTTTTATAATAGCTGCCAACTTAGAAATTTCCAGTGGGGTGGCCCTGCCACTCCGGGAATCGATGCCTTTGGTCACAGTATTTTTTCCACTGTTTGGTTCTATACAATTTATTTACAAATGATAAAAAGAGTGATTGATAGAAATTAATAAAATGATTTAAAAAGCATGTTACCCTGTGTTTGTGTCCACAATGCTCACATGTTGGACCAACTGGAGGCCCAATGCCAGTTTGAAACAAACTGCAATACACAAATTAAATAAGCATGGTACATCTTGCATGTAACTATAAATGTTACCCTTGCTTTCTTGATTTAACATTCAAGTTTAGCAGTACTACTTGAAGATGTTTTAAACAACCGATAACAGCATCGGGCACACAAATACTCATTTACCGAAACCAAAGAGCTTCTTTAAACATCTGATGAACTTACCCAGGTTTCGAGCTTCCGATTAGGTTTTGGCAGTAATATGATGAACAACCTGAACATCTGTACATCAGAATTTGTTTGCTACAAAAAACAGAGTACACCATACACATTAAGTTATAATTAGAATAATTTAACAATCATCTGTTCCTTGCATTGTTACCCTGAAGCCAGCTTCGTTTTTGCTGGCCCGTAATGAACACGAACAAAAACGCGGACATAAAAATCAACACTGACAGATAAAAGAGGTTCGATGTAACGAGAATGACGGGCAGCAGCTGAAGAAATTGCCCCCAATAGAATCCTTAGAGCCTGTCAATATTGAGTAAATCATGTTTTGAATAAATAAATAATTTAATATCAGATTTTGTTCATTAGAATTTGGTTTCAAACTTTGTGACTTTTAAAATTTGCTTGGTACCTGGTTTTGACACTACAAACAATTTCAATTTTAAACTGATGTTTTTCAGGGAACACTTTATATGATGTTAACACTAACATGGTTAAATGCACAAAACTGGTGCAGTTCAACATGATAAAATTAAGTTGCAATTAGCAAAATTTTCAAACCTGTTCCCCGTAGGCTTTGGTGACAGCAGGAGTACACTGATATTTCATCCAACAAGTTTCTGGATACTTTCCGGCCAAAATTGCCATGTCAGTGCAAGTGACACACAGTATCCCTAAAGTTCATTAAAGTGCATGTTAGGGATATTTGGGGGACAATTCCATTTGATAATTTGTGAAGATGCTACAGTATCAGCACAACATATACATATAGCAAAACTAGTTTTAGAAAGCAGATTTAGCTAAATTCAACAACATTAGCTTCCTTTTTAAATAAACGTTAAAATGTTCGTGTTATGCAGGAACATTCATGCTTAATAAAAACTAGGATAGTATGCTTTGGTGTAATATCTGATTACTGAAAAATAAATATAACAGAAGCAAAAACACATTTATTTTTATGATAGGAAAGCTAAATTCCAAATTGCACAAATCTGTGTTTTTCGTTTTGTCTGATGCTCTAAACAGAAATAATGGTTGCAAACCTCCAAATAAAACAGACTTTACTGCTGAGTCCAGAAAAATTGAAGCACTGCCAAACGGGTCGATATCAACAACATTAAATCCATTTTCCTTGTTGCAATTTTGGTGCATCAACAATCTGCACAATACAAAGAGTTTAACTGACTAAAGTACTCCTAGTAAACATGGAATAAATATGTTTTTTTGTTTTGTTTTTCAACAGCCTTAAATATTTTAGCTGGCAGCTGAGCTTTTAGGGAAAACCCAACAAACTCTTATTCATAAATTCCAACAGCAATGCATCGTTTTACTCAGGAGTTAATACTTACACGGCATCATCATTTCTTGCCTCCACAAGGTCTTCGACCTCATTGTGTTTGATGTTCTGGTTTATGACATCATATGCCGGTCGAGAAATGTCATTTGCAATGATCTTTTTCACTCCTGAGAGTTCTTTAGCAAATCTCATAGATCTGAGTCCCGAGGCAGCCAAGGCTTCCAAAATTGTTATTCCTTCCTAAGAATTTGTTTGTGTAAGGTTATAGTGGAGCCCAATGGTTTGACTAAATGTAAAGTCACCAAGTACAAAAATAGAAAAATTAAACTACAGATAATCCAACAGAACTACAGTGAGGAAGGTATGGACTCATCAAGAACAAAGCACATTTAGGAATTGTTCTTTCCACAGATGATAAAAGGAAACAAACACCTTTATTGAATAAAAAGTGCAACCAGTCTTAATGTTAAACAAATATGTAGTTTTGTCAAAGACAGGGTCAACTCACTGAAAAGCTTTAGATTACTGACCTCGCATTTCTCACCCTGATAAACATAGTTGGTCATTTTTTCCGCATCTGTGTCACTTGTCTCACCACTTCCATCCTCAGTTTGATTAACATGGATCACAGATGGGTCTTTTCTTTCAAATTCAGCCACTGTCAGCAACATGTAATCAAAAGACTGTAAAAATGCTCATATCAATTTTTTCTCTGTAAATAAGTACTCACTGTGAATATTCTTTTTCTCCAAAAAGCCTTTGGAATACTCTGATATGGCAGCCAATCTAGACACAATGGGTGTATATGTTTGATTTTGCTAGATCGAAGAAGGTTTATCTTATGTCAGTTTTAAAATGACAGGTTCCACAATATTTGACCTTGCTTTATTTAGTACTCTTATTGTTGCCAATTGGAATGATTTAATATTTTTATCCATGAAATATACATTTATCTTTAGGTAATAGCTAAAGGTAAATGGATTGTATACCAAACGTTAAAGTTACTTGTGACTCTTCGGTTTAATGTGTATATGAACATATGAATTGGGATCAAAACTGGCCACAACAATTTTTGTAGAAATTCACATTTCTTAAAAAATACTTATTTCAGAACCAAAAACTATTCAAGTCATTTAATTTTTTCACAAAACCACCTATTAAACACCAAGGGTCTTCAATTAAAAATTGCTTGTGAACAAACAACCAAATCACATGGGTTATGTTGATGTAAAGAAAACTTACGTTAAATCTCGATTAAACTCCTGAACATGATTGTAGAAAACTCCTTGCTGATTTTTGGGAATCAAAATCTCCGCTTTCCCTTCTCTCACTTTGTCATAATTTTCACCAGGATTGTCCACATCCATCTTGCTGAAACTAAAAACGTTGTTTGAAACATTAAAACTAAAACGAATGAAAACTCTATTACTTTATGCTCGAAAGCACTGCAAGAAGAGATAACTGTAACAAAATGCAGGCACCTACCTTCTTGAAAATTGACCGCTGACGTTTACGGTCCTTAGTAGTAGGCTGATTCTCTTCGGTAAATTTACAACCAAGGACATGTACGCCGTTCAAAATGTTGAATTAAAACACAAACAAAACAACATGTTCAGTCTGAAAGCAGCAAGCGTGGTAAAACGGGAAAGTACCTAATATAAACCCGTCGCATCATTTGTATTTTGTACTTTTATTTAACAATTTACGTTTTACTAAGCCAAAAGCATTGTTATACAACACTGAAAAAGATTTGCATTCTAAAAAAGAAATGCAGCCAACTTTTCGGTCAAAAAGAAGTGAGTGATGGTCGACCACCAACGGTTTGCCTGCAGATTTTAAATATTTAGATGTTTTTTATGTTTTTAGTACAAAAGCACAGGGCGAATAAAAATGAGCATTGGTAAAATAAATATTATCTATGTGCGCAAAAAGTTCAAAAACAGTTTTTGGGTGTTACAAAACAACCTGGGTGTTAAGCGTTGGTTGGTGAAATAAAACGTCGTGTTATCGTAAAGTAAAAGAATGTTACAGAATGAAACTGTACTAAAAATAACTTTAGAATAATTTCAAGTCTTTAGTACACTAAAAATATTTAAAATATAAGGCAAAGACAACTATGCTCAGAGCAGTCTCTGTCCAAAACTTTGCCCGGTCCATTACGTGCCCGGTCTAACGCGACACGCGACAGGCGACATGGAATGTTGGCAAAACCGCGGCTTGCTCGCAAAAGTTTCAGGTCACCGCCCAAAAGAAAGACGTGTAATTTCGGTTTACTAATTACTGTCCCAAACTTAGGAAGATATTAGTTCTGTAATTCCAAAGCTTTTTTTGTCTAAATTGGTTAAACATGTGTTAAAGGATTATTTTGTGAAAGAAAGCTGTACTGACTATTGTTTGTGAGAAATTGTTGTGTCAGCAGTTTTTTTAGGGGCTGAAACTTGAAAGCTGGTATAAATAGGATTGTTGTATAGCCTATAACCTCAAAGGTTTTCATACTAGACTTATACCAGAATTGGCAGCTGTTTTAAATTTTTCATAATGCGTGTGAAAAAGGTAATTTTGCAAGGAGTTTTCACCAATCACTGTTACAAATCAGCGTGAATCTCAATAAAATAGGGTCTTTATGCTAAAATTAAGAATTTCAAGTACCAAAATAACCAATGATTCAGTTCGGAACATTGCAGATTAAGAACAAATTTCTTTTTAACTTTTATCCAACCCCTAACTCAGACATTTTTTTCCATTTTAAAGGGGTGACCTTGGAAATTTTGTATTTTCCTCGTAAGCAAGTAGGTTTTTTTATTTATTCATTTTTGACACCTGAAAAATTACTGCATACACCATCCAGCCTATCATGTATACCAAGTCTTTTTGTTTTTGCAGAACAGCATTTTTTAGTGTTAGGTGATATGTGACCACTGTCTTGTTACAAAGTCACCCAACAAACCTGCGAGAATGTTCCGGAAATGGAAAAAGGGGGGTCACCTAGACCCACAGAGGGAAAAGATCAAAAATGAACTATTTACATTTAAAAAGGTCGTCCACATATTATGAATAAGATGTGAAATAACTATAATACTTACAGGCTGCCGAGAAGTGTACCAAATGGTTTTGTAATTGGAACCCTAAGAAAACTTGTAACAGTAGTAAATGTATTGTCGTGTCAAATCATTAGGCATAAGCTGCTTTGAGAATTCTGTCCTAGTTTGCGTTTTTCACCTGGAAAAGTAATTACATAATAACTTTAGCAGCAAGCAGACAGAGCGTGATTATTTTAAGTTTATCACCCTAGTATACTATAGAAACTAAAACCACACACTTTATACTACATTCAAACTGACAAACTGTTTTATTTTTTTAGACTGTTGAACATGGTTTTCCCCACCATCCCTGTGCATTTGCATATGACCCAATCCTAAAATTGATGGCGATTGGTACAAAAACTGGTGCTGTAAAAATGTAAGAGAACTATTTAGTAGTTTGTAGTGTTTAACTTTTATCAATCGTTATTGGGTAGCCTTTAAACATTGAACTATCCCCCAAAAAACATTGCAAAGGGTTATGTGTCAGCCAAGAAAATTGTAATGCCTGAATTATGTGTCTATATTAAATATGCCTAACCTTTTAAACAATTTCTCACAGCAAAATCTGTTTTAAAATAGTAGGTTATAACTCGAGAAAAACGATGCAATAGAAAATTATAATTATTTTACCTTTTCAGTTTTGGTGCGCCTGGCGTTGAGTTTACAGGAATTCATTCAGACATCAACCAAGTTTTGCAACTTCATTTTGTCCCAGGAGAGGCAAGTCGTAATATTGTTTGTTAAAACTTTTTGTGTTGTTTCAATTTTAGCTTTTTTTGCTTTTTTGTATGATATGCATTGAAATGAAGAAAGTAAATGAACAAAAAAAATAAAAACTACTTTCAAAAGATTGGGAAACTGTGCGAAATGTATAACCTATTTTACCTGGCTAAATCTGTCAAATGTTGCTAGTGTTTTTTTAACTTATGTGCTCTACTATTTACTAGAACAGGTTGTTATTATGTCATAAGTAAGATAAAACTCGCCTATACTATCAGTTTTCTCTGCATTGTTTTGCAAATTCTAGTGTTCACATAGATGTAATTGCAATTTCTATCCTGTTTAGGGTCGTATTATCAGCATATTGGATGACAACACCATTCACATGTGGGAGTTGTGTTCGGTAAAGGATGAGAAGCAGGGAGCGCAGGGTCTCGTTGAGGTTGGAGCATCGCAACTGTCAGGCAGACCGGGGTAAACCTTTGATTGAAAACATCATGCTAGTAACCAAATAATCTAACACTACACTGTCGAAAAAAAAGAGGTTGGGTCGCATAATGGATATTATAAAAAATGACTGATATGTGGCTGTGTCAACACAATAATGAAACTGAAAGTCTGTGTGTTCTTCAGGCGTTTGTTTTGCATGCTATAATTCATGTGCATTGTGTTCCAGTGTGGTAAATGGGTACAAAATAGGTTCATTAGCTTCGATCAGTACCTTTGCTTTTAGGACAAACCAGATCACTGTAGTAACAATACAAACCGGCAATGACCTCATGTGGGTTGGTACGGAAGGTGGGGGGATCTACACTCTTACATTACCCGAATTCGAGATGAAAGAAACCATCCACCAAGACCAAGTCATGCAGAGGTGTGCAATATGTGTTGACAAGTAATGCATGGCAGTGTAGCTGATGAACATAATCGTCTAATCTAAGATTTATGGCCTCCTTTTTAAAGCATGGTAATGTTGTAACAGTGTTTTGGTCGTGTCTAGTTGTTAATTTGAGATCGTGTGACGACATTTAAGTCACCAAGGAAAAATTTACTGAATATCTGTATTGGTAGTGTAGGATAAGCATGTAAAAAATTACATCATGTGGCCTATACGTAAGTTACAATGTTAGTACAAGTCCATGCCTTGTTTTGTTTACAAACTGATGTAATTATGTCTGAATTTGTTTAAATAATAACCTGTTCACCTACACTTCCTGTACTTTATCATAATTGTTCATGCACACTTGAACTATTATTGTTTTTAATTGCACTTTCTGCCTTTCATTAAATGTTATAATAAAAGCTGATATTGAAATGTTATATAGTTTGGATATCTGTAAGACCTGTGTTGACAGCGCCCACAAACCATTATGATGGATAAAGCCTTGGTTTCAGATGGTTATAAATAACATTAACTTTGGTCAATGTGTGCATCCTTGTTGCATTATTAGAAGATATTTATGTTTTGCCCTAAAGATACAGCCGTCACCAGTAAATAGAGACAAGTAATGCAAATTTCATACAGCTATATGCAAAGTGTACATTTCAAAAATCAAAAAGGTTTGACTTCATTGGCTGAAGTTAATTAAAAATTGTGTTTAGACAGCTATTTGTATGGTTTAATATTATCAACACATGGCCTAACTTTTTGCTGAAATTAAAAAACTGATTTTATGTGTTTTAGCATTCCAGACCATTACAAGACAGGCAAAGCACTCGGGTTGGTGGAAGCGATTGCGGAACACCCATCAAATCCATCTCAAATACTAATCGGATACAACAGGGGTCTAATTGTGCTATGGGATGACTCCAGCCAAAGTGTAGAAAGCTTTTATTTATCGGAAAAGGTAAAAAAAATTGAAACATTTTTACAAAATGGTTTGTTTTTATACATTACAAGAAAAATTCGGAAAAAAAACATGCAGTATAATTGTCAAATTACTTTTTGTGGAACTCTAACGCCAATGAAATCAAGAACACAAGTTCAAAAAATGCCTAATCCTNAAAAATTGAAACATTTTTACAAAATGGTTTGTTTTTATACATTACAAGAAAAATTCAGAAAAAAAACATGCAGTATAATTGTCAAATTCTTTTTTGTGGAACTCTAACCCCAATGAAATCAAGAACACAAGTTTTAAAAATGCCTAATCCTCTTTACTGCAAAGCTTCAGCTGGTATTTGTTGCAATGTTAATCCATTGTATTAAATCAGATGTTATCCCCTTTCTGTCTTGCCTAGTTATCAACCAGTAGTCTAATGTTTGACTTGTAAACAGGGATTGGAATCGATTTCGTGGCTATCCAATAGCAAGGAGTTTATGACGGCTCACACCGATGGGTATTTGTGTACATGGAGACTTGAATCATCCTCGCCTCATACCTCGTATATTCCATATGGTAAATTCTGTTAACCATTGTGCAAAATGATGCGCTTGCTAACAGTGTCGTCATTTATAATGGGAGATTCAGGTGTTTGCTGTAGCAGTTAAAATGATGGCGTAATTCTCGTAAAGTTTCTCTCTGGGTATAAAACACAAAATGTCTTTCTGTTGCCAAAAATAGAATGAATTATTTTTGGTAATGCTTACATGCCATGGCTTCTGTCAAAAACAAATTCGAAAGTAAAACGAAATTATGACACAATTTCTAATTTTGATTTGTAAATACTGTTAGAAATGATCTAAATGTTTCAGGACCTTTTCCTTGTAAAGCCATCACCAAAATTTTGTGGAAATCTTCAAGAACGTAAGTGCAATTTTAAAACCATTAAAAAGATGGACTTTAGTGTGTTTGAATTTATTTGTTGCCTTAACAAAGATTACCTGAGTAGAAGATCTAAACAGTGAAATTTAAAAAAATTACTTGGTTGTGTAAAAACTGTGATGAAAATGTTTGTACTAATACTGTGTAAAACATTAAAACACTATTTGTGTTACTTCTATTGATTTTACAATCCCATGCATAAAATACTACTTTGTTTATCTTCAGCCATTAAAAAGATGGACTTTAGTGTGTTTGAATTCATTTATTGCCTTAACAAAGATCACCTGGGTAGGAGAAAACAGTAAAACTTGAAGAAGATTTAGGGTGACTGTTTGGTTGTATACAAAATGTAACGAAAATATTTGTACTAATACTGTGTCGAACTTAAAATCGTTATTTGCATCACTTTCATTGATTTCAAAGTCCCATGCACAAAACACCACGTTGTTTATCTTTAGGGATCACTATCGGATATTCAGTGGTGGTATGCCGCGAGCCAACTATGGTGATAGACACTGCGTAAGCGTCATACATGGTTCGAAACATGTCACATTTGACTTTACATCAAGGGTCATCGACTTCTTTGTGGTTTCCAAACACAAGCAAGATGCTGGTAAATGGATTTGTTTTTTTTACATCTAAAAATTCAGCCTATCTTACCTACAAAAAATGTATTTGTTTGTTTTACAAACAAATGTTTTTTTTTTATTTTTAAGAGGGGGGTGCAACCAAAGTTGTGAGTATTTTAAACCTTTTTTCAAATTGTTTGGTGTAGACAGTGTGTGAATCATTTTCACGTTTTTAATGATTAAAACTCTTTAGAGTGCATTTTATTGTCAAGGTTCACTTTTAAAAGGTTTTTGACAGACACAACCAAGTTCAACTTAAGTGATTTTGCTTTGTTGAAATGCTTTGTGATTTCAACAAATCACATGCTCTTTATCATTGACTACTGTAAGGTTATGGTAGAATATGATTTCTTTTTTACCATTTTGAGCAATTCCAAAACATGTCACATGACAAATACACCAAAATGAACTTGACATGTTTGTTTGATGACATCTTTGATATGTTGCCTTTGGTTAAAGGAGCTTCATTTGCAACTTGTGTTGGTTTTGTTATAATGTGGACGATCAAAGAAGTTTTGCAGTATGATTGTAAAAATTTTTTTCGAGTTGAAATTTTATTGTTGTGTTATTCAGATTGGGAAGAACCAGAATTTCTTATCATTCTCCTGGAAGAGGAATTAGTTGCAATCGATTTGATGCAAGATGAATGGCCAAGTATGGTTCCTCCATACCTCGGTTCACCTCATGCTTCAGCGATCACCTGTTCCGCACACACCGAAGATATTCCTGTGTCTGTTTGGGATAAAATTACGATCGCTGCGAAAACCCTTCAAGTCGGCAAATCAAATTCGGTAAGTTTAACTTGCAAAGTAAATGGATTCAATTGATGGATTAACAGAAAACATAATGTAATACTTTAAAGGTTGAAAAGGATGGGCCTGTTTTTGCTAATTAATTAAAGCTTCAGTTACATTGTCATTAACATATGGCCAAAACATTGTAGTTAGTTTGTATACATCCAAGTGTCGAACAAGAGCTGTTTTTACTTTAAAACCTCTTGTCAAATATGTTTTGCATTAAACTATAGTGGACTGAATCCTAAACCATTTGTGGCATAGTTTGTTTAAACCATTAAAGCTGGTAAAATGGGTCATAACCATTGGCAAATGATTGACTTTCCATGTTAGGTTTAAGGTTCCCACCTGTAGTTTAATCTCTTTTATTCAATGTCATTCCTTTTTTGACCGAACTGCCAGAACATTTGAGTTGCAGCACAGCAGGGTTTTAGATTTAAAATAAAGCTTTGGTTTTTGTTTAATAATTTACACATCTTTCGTTGAGTCAAGAATCAGGGTTCACGCATGATTATTCATTGAACAATGCCTAATTATGATTACTGTTCTTTAATTATTCAACATTACTATCACTCAAACGTTATTAAATAAGTAGTTCTTTATTTTAGGATGGCCTTTGTTGAAAGCCGTTTTTTAACCTGCTTTGTATAGAAAACTGCACAGATGCCTTGTAAAATTACAAACATACTGAATGCAAGATTCCACATGTTTTTTACAGAAAATGTAGTAATAAAATTTGAGCAAGACTTATAGAAATAAGTTGTAAGTTTCTGAAGTCCTGGATGTAGCAAGAGCTATTTTTGTCACTAATTTTTTTTCCTCTTGCCACCTTGAATTTTATACCATTCGCTTTTCTAGGGCACATAAATGTAGTTCAGGCTCCTACTTAACAGTGCCACTTGGCTATTATTTCAAGTGGTCGTTTGGTTTTCAAGTGCCGCCCCGCTTTTTGACAGCAGGATTATATCAATCAAATGCATTGAGGTGTTGAAATTGATATTTAAACTTTTCCTCCAGACTTGGCCTATTACTGGAGGCCGTGACCTCAATCCAAAACCAAATTCCGTCCATGATGTGTTGCTAACTGGACATGAAGACGGCTCCATTAAGGTATGTGCTTTTCTTATTTTAATTTTACATCCTTATTGGCTATTTTTGTTTGTATTTTGCTCATTGCCATTTAGTTCTCTCAATTTTCCTGCACTGTATTTAGCATATCTGTGTTTTTTTCGAAAATTGTTTGTAGGGAGCATGTATTAAATGTACCGCAAACACATTATTCAAAATGAATTTCTAAGTTGTACATGTTAATCAGACACTGAACAAATAGGAGAAGTTAACATTTAATAATTTCTAACAAGATTTATAATTTGGTATATGTATGGAAAAGGCACCACAACATTTTTATTGTAGTCTAATTTTAACCTGTTATTTATGCCTTACTTTACAGTTATGGGATGTTTCTAATGTGTCCATGCAACCTATCCTCAAAGTCCAAACGTCGCAAGTTTTTGTAACTGACTCTGACGGAGCGAATGACGACGGTGATGGCTTCGAGGAGCAATTTCCACCATTTCGAAAGGTAAGCTTTGGAAACACTTGGTCAAATTTCTGCTGCATGTACAACTGGCAACCAATGAATTTTGGAAATGGGCTTTAGACATTCTTGTTGTCATGTCATGTATTTGTTTAGTTGACCAGTTTACCCCAAAACTACCATGAAATCTATAATGTAGCGTTTTTTGCAGTTCTTAGGGCCACTTTGCTACTTTTAACGTTGAATGCCACAAATGAAATTTTCAATCACCAAGTTGTGTAAATAATTATTTGTGCTGTAACTAACATGTGTTTTATTGAGCAACAAAAAAAGCAAAAGAAAACGCCTCGCAACTTAGACATTTATCCTCCGTTGAGGCCAACAGCAAAAGTGTTAATTTTGTTAAAATACTTTTGATATTGTCATTTTTTGTAGTTCAAAGCACTAAGTTTGTATGTTTTAGGTTGGAGAGTTTGACCCTTACAGTGACGACCCTCGACTCGCAATTCGTAAAGTTGCTATGTGTCCGACTTCAGGAACCTTAATTGCTGGTGGAACTGCTGGCCAGGTAAGCATCCCTCGTAAACCCAGTTAATGAAACCACTTTGTTATATTAAATATTGTGATCTACATTAGTGCTGTTGTATTCAAACTTTAGCCTTAGGACTGCATGTTCCCTAAAATGTTGACTATTTAAAAGTTTGTAAATGAAAGATGAAAAATGCTACTAACAACCGATTTTAATAGTTGAAAATAAAAAAGACTTGAAAAGAGTGAATCGTAAAGTGGCACGGTCTATTGTCTGCTTTGAATAGCACTGTGGGTCATCAAATATGTTCTGTTAACCATTACAAGGCCATGGCCCACAGTTTGAAAATCACTGCTTTTGTCTTGGGCTTGTATATATTTTTACTTGTGATTCAAAAATTTTGTTTTTTGTTCAAAATTTCCACATTCATTTTTTAACTGGCAAACACATGCACCCACAAGTTACATATAAATGGATCCTACAAGTTGTTGCTTGTAATTGTGTTGTACGAATTTTTTACTTTATTAATTTAGCGACCCGTAACAATATTGTGGTGCAAAAACTGTTTTCACCTTAAAAACATTCTTAGGTTGTGGTATTCATATTATCCAACGATGGAATGGAAAGTCTTATTTCAAGTAATCTCGTGGATATCCTGGAAGGACGAACGGACTTTACTTGGAAAGGGCATGGACGGTTACAAACCAAAGACAGTCACATTGTTATGCCCCCAGGTTCGAATTAGAAAATCAATTTATATTAAACCACCAGTAATACCACAACCAACACAAAAAGTTATCATAATGAAGGCATAAAACATTTTTCAGATGACGTTGGCTAAGATCCACCTGAACATCAGCATTTTGCAAAGATGCTACAGTAAAATTAAATAAGAAGGTTTCTATTTAAATTTGAGGCTAAAATGCTGCAAACAAATGTAATTAGCAAAACAGATTGTGATTATTGTTGGCAGTGTTGACTACAAACTGTGATTTTACTATTTACTATTCATTCTGCAAACCACGGCTTTTATAATCTAGTTTAAACTTATGAAGCTTTCGTTTTGCATGCAGGTTACCAGATTGGAACGGTTGTTCAGTGCCAACCCCCAGCAAGCATCACAGCTTTAAGTATTTGTTCTAACTGGGGACTCATCGGTCTTGGGACAGGCCACGGTTTTGCTTTGTTTGATTACCTTCAGGTAAAAATACTTTTACGATAAATTTTGGTCATAACTTTTAGTTTTTTAGGTTGTGTGTAAACTTTTCTGGCAAAAATCTTAAATTTTAGTACCTATTAAGTTGATACCCTCTCCATTCCTAATCACTTGCACAAAATGGCCTAATGTTAACCACAATCCTAAAGAAAAAACAACTGAATGTTTTGCAAAGCCGCTGTAGGAAATCACTGCATAAGACCCACTCTATCTCATTAAACACAATTTGTAATCTTCACAGAACAAGTCAGTGTTGTCGCGCTGCACATTGGAAGCAGGAGACCATGCAGCAATGGAAGGACATTTTTCCAGGATGAAATCTATCAAAATGTCTTTGCGGCAATCGATGAGGAGGATTCGGGGAAGTTTCCACGGTGGAGGAAGAGGATCTGTGAGGAGGAGGGCTTCTGGGAGGAGGAGATACAAAAGAGACATGTCCCAGGTATATGGTTGTTGACTCTGTACAACTTTATGTTGGGGATTTTATTTGTGCTTTTTTCACACAAGGAAGCTATAACCACACTATTTAAAAGGGTAGCTGGTGTAAAAAAATTTACTAATAACGCTTTATTGAAAAAACATTTCAAAGGGTATTTGGGAACCGATAACTTGCTCTAATATCACAAAAATATTAGAGATTTGGAACTTTTATTTTTATCAGTGTTAAAAAAAGTGTCCAAAATTGACTCTGAATGTGTGAAATTATTTGGCATCTTTGATTTTCACTTGGATGGTTTGACAACTACTGTGTAATCACTGGTGACTTTATGTTCACAATGCTGTTTGACAGGAATATGTGCAAATAATCTGGCAATAATGTAGGAATAAAACTTTTTTACGTGTTACAGAAATTGCAAGAAGCTAATGCAGCTCTGGTGGATGAGGAAGAGACTGCATCCGGAAGCGGGTGGTCACCAGCAGCGACTGGGCAACGCAGAGTGGAAGCACGGTCGGCTGAGGATGGGATGACGGGGATGGTCCGATGCACTTACTTTGCAACAACATATGTTCGAGACAGTAAGTTTGCTTGGTTAAAACCAGTGGGCCCTGCTAGGTGCGTTGGCTATCATTAGGAAAACACTGTGAAAGTATGGGCAGATAAAATAAAGTGCGAGGGAGCAAAATTATATGTAAACATATATTACAGGGCGATGGAAGTAAAAAGGATGAGAAACACTGGTTTAAATCAAAGATAATAATTTCTATAAGTACGCAACGAAACACAATAAATGCTGGGATTAGAAAACTGCCCAAGTGTTGTATAATCGTTGAAATTTTCCAACAATGAAAATGTTCTTGTATTTTAAAAAAGTTTGTTTGGTTGCAGTTACACTGCGGCACAAATAGCGTTTGTCTCGATGGCCAAAACGCAGGCTGCATGTAGTTCAACAAAGCGTTTTTTGATACTTTACAAACGGTTTGAGACGCAATCATAATTGACTTTTTAAACGTTTTATGACTTGTCCATTATCATTTAGCGCCGTTACATCTTTTAGTCGCCCAAGCTCCCGATGTTTGCCTACAAGCCCTAATAACACTGCAAGTTTCAGTTAATCTGCATTCAATCAAGCACAGTATACACCAAAAAGCCTGTCCGTTAGGCATGCAGCAAAACGTCACATCGCATATAACCGTAGTGTTTTTGATGATAAAGATACAGCAGTTAAAGCCGCTGCCCCAAGGAACTGTTTACAATGTCTTTTTTTGTTTGAGGCCCGCGAGATTTTAGAGTAAACCTTTGGTGGTGCTTCATGCTAGTAATCTTGCACTAACCTGAAAAAATATGATAAAAGTACAATGTTTTTTTTGGGGGGGGGGGCATCTTATACTTAGTTGGCATCAGTTGGATTAAAAAAGATTAAGATTTTCGATNACCTGATTAAATATAATAAGTACAATGTTTTTTTGAGCGCAGCTTATACTTAGTTGGCATCAGTTGGTAAGTTTTTCGATTTGTGATGTAAAAAACTGTGGGGGAATTATTATTGTTACTGTCACTGCTTTAAAGAAAATCTCATTTTACATAAATGACACATTAGGTGTAAAAACAAACATATACCAACTGTTGATGTCCTGTTTTTCAAGTGTTTCTAATGCCTGATTTAACACAGTCACAAAATCAATATTTGTATCACGGGATTTGTTTGACTAATGACCTAATGTCTTGAAATAGATTGAAAGCTTGTGTGTTAAATGATTCTACTTTGTACCGCAGTCTGACTAAGGAGTTGGCAACCTTACACTGTGAAAGAACCATATGCCCCATTTTTATGTCCCGCAAAAGTGTTTTGTAGCACGTGCTCGCGGGCCGCTAACACAAATTAGGTTTACCGCTGACAATAGAAATGAACTCCCGAAGGTGATGTTTAAGTCGCGGCCATAGTTTGATGAAAACCTGAGTTATGACCACCTCCATTACCGTTAACTCATGTACAGAGCTAAACACACAAGCCGTAACAATTTTATTTCAAGCCTTTGCTATCCTTACATCATCTTGTATGTGAGTTTATGAAGTTAAAAAGACAAACCTAAACGCACAAATAAAAACGTTTTATATTTACCCTTTGCCCTTCATGTCCCATCTTTATGTCAGTTATAAAGTTAAAGAAATTCTAAAAGACTAAATCTTTTCGATGTTTTATTTCGTTACAGCTGTCAGTTCGTCACCAACGTTTTGGGCTGGGACCAACTCGGGGGGTGTTTATGTTTTTTCACTTCACGTCCCCGACTACAGCCAGCGTCAAGATCATGACGTCACCACTGTAGTAGGTAAGCTGTGGTTACTAAAACGGCAAGAATTGTAAACTTATACCGATGTACCCATTTGTTTGTAACTGAATCAGTGACTGTGTTTCGGTTTTCGCTCCCGACGACATAAGACATACTATGTAACAATCCTGTTGAGGTCAAGCGTTCAAATCCCACCCTCGGTATAAACTTTTGGCTATGTGACTCTGGGTCTTAGAATTTAGCAAGCGTTTTTTTATGGGTCTGGGAAAACCCCTTGGTCTTTCCCAATGAAGCTTCATTGCGATCTATAAATAAGATTTCAACATTCTGTTTTTTTGTGTTGTAACCTCACCCGCGTTGTCACTAGTTAGTCACGGTCCATTTGTAATTTTGCTCCATCGTATGTTATCAAGGGGTGTTCAAAAACACTTTTTTGTTTCGTTGTTGCCTTTCATAATAATTACTGTAATCCATCACTATTAAAAATGGAATGCCAAAGTTTAAGAACCACTGGACGTTTTGTATGATAACAAAGCACAGTTCAGAGTAGAGTGTCTTGTTAAACTTTTTAAAGAATAACACTGTTTCAGGCAAGCACATCCAGCTAATGCACAGGGCTCCAGTTGTGGACATAGCTGTGTTAGACGGCTACGGAACACCTGTGCATGCCTTACACAACTCTGATGGTAAACCGAGCAATGGAAGTGCAATCGGGCGTACGTCACCCAACACAGGAACACACCATACACTTGTCATATGGTAAGGAATCTGTTGGTATGAATGTTGTTTTAAGAAATGTTACGAAACTGCTTTCTGTAATTACAAAAATTACCGCCAATGCCAATAAAGTTGTACTGGCATAATTGTTGGTATTATCTGTGCAGAATCAGTAAAATTTGTTTTCACTATGTACAAGTTCTATGGCAGTAATGTTTTTAATTTAGCCACTCTTTCGTCCGTATCTTGTGTTCCTAAGTTGTAAGAATGCTTTAAGCAAAGATTAACACTTTTGTACTTCATGACGGTGTTATCCTACACGTTATTTTTATAGTTGTTTAACAAATACATTTATAATGAGGTTAATTTTTATTGAGTTTTTTCCCATTTCCACAGCTCCGAGGAGCAAGTGAAAGTTTTTGCGCTTCCCAAAGTCGCCGCAAAGCGAAAGTTTAAGTTGACGGCGCTCGATGGGTCGCTGATAAGAAGAGCGGAATACGCAAAGTTTGTTTCACCCAAGAATCCTGACTACAACGAATATGGGCTCGTCTGTCTTACAAATATCGGTAGGTCGAATCATACGATTACGTTTAAAACTTGCTTGTGCTTTATAATGACGATGTTGAGTTCGGATTATTTATCTCGGAGAAAGACATAGCGCAGGGAATCACGAAGTCTAATCGAACTGTTTTGCAATTCTCTCCAGGTGAGATTTTGATATTTGGGCAACTTCCTTCCATCAGACCCCAGGAAACTTACGCTTGTGTTGCACGTGATGACGCACAAGGAATATCGACCACCCTGCTCACCACACATGCTCAAGGTAAATTTCAACACTGTCTGTGTAATATTGTAATGCTTTTTATTCATTCTTTACATTCCATTGCCGCATAGAATACCCCGTTGTAAATAGACAATTGATAAGCTTTTTCCGTGTCAAACGTACCTAAAACCACTTAAACAGTTATATGAGGCATTGTATATGCTTGTGATTGGCCTTCTGGCAAATGTATTTTTGCGCACTTACATTCCTTACATCTTATTAAAATATAAATGTATTTGCCAGAAGGTCACACGATCTTTTACTGGACCATTGATGATTACGAAAAGCTTGCACTGGGTGTTCATGGGTGTTTTACACGTAGCTATTTTCAACAGGAATGTATCTTTTATCACCTTCTGAGTACGTCCGATTTACACTTTCCACATCAAGCACAGTGGAACCTGTGTGTCGGGTACACACAACGAGGTCAACGGGGGCAGATGAAGTGGATGGAATACTTAATGAGATGGCTGTACACGTTGTGGTGGAAGATAATGTCCCCAATAAGCAGGTGTGTTAGAAATTTTAGGTGTTTGTTTAATTTGTTGATGCCGTATTACTCAATTGCAAAACATCGAATGTTTAATTTATTTGTTTGCATGCAAACGCATCAACACTTAAGGCTGATTCACACCAGATGCGTCTACCGGTTTGCGGTACGGTATTTTGATCTCGCGACAAGCAGCGGGGCACTTACACCAGCCGGGACCAAAGTTTATCCATCAAATCAAACATCTACAAACACATAAAACACTTTGGCTGTATCTGATAGATAGACTTTGGTCGCGGCTGGTGTAAATGCCCCACTGCATGTCGCGAGATCAAAAAACCGTACCGCAACCGGTAGACGCATCTGGTGTGAATCAGCCTTCAGTCGAATTTACACTACGTTTCAATTTTCCGTCAGGCATTTTCCATAAAATTACATTTTTTTGTGTGTCAATAAATACAACTTGATAATAAGCGTCTTTATTAAATTCATGTCCAACCAACTTTTCCAAAGGTGACTCATCGAAATAAGTAAGAAAGTCACTAACCTGGACAGTGCTTGGAAAAATGACTTTAGAACAGTCTTTTTCTCCAGTTCTACTTTGTAGCAAGAACTTCAGTGATTTTCGTATCTAAGCATGTTATTTGCCCACAGAGGTGTAAAAAGGCTGGTTATGTAGTTAACCCTTAACAACTATTAAAGAAAAACGTATAAAAATGTGCACAATTTTATTTTTCAGGAGATGACAACTCCCAAAAAATCTTCGACCAAAAACAGTCGGTCAGGCGGTGCCGCTGTTGTTGCTACCCAACCATCATCCCCAAAAACGCCACTACTTTGTGACCATGACGATACAGATGACGATGAGGACACACGACATGTCGAAAAACATGAAAGTAAGTCGGTTGCTAAGCAACGACCAGTGATCTGTTTGACCACTGTTGTGCTCAGATGGTTGTTGGGTGTCTGTGATGTCATGATGGGTGTTGTGAGGTAACTAATCGTCTTGTAAGAATAATTGATCTTGATGTGCAATACCACCACTGAGTGGAAAGTTATTTAAACCAATTTACTGCCCAAACTTTTGGTGAATACAGTTTCAGACATTTGTCTTTGTAGAATTTTGAAAGCCAAACGTTTTAGATTTTTTTTTCGTTGTTTTTGCCCCCAGTTGTTTTCCTCTTTTGTTCCTCTGCATCACCAGATAAGTATTTCCTGTAAACATAAGAACTATGTACTTGCACACACAATTTTTTAATAAATAGCCAAAGTGGATTGCTTTTAAACATTCTTTCGCAATCAATTTATTTTTATCACATTAGAAGCGCTTTATTTAGTTTTTTTGCTCATACAAAGCCTGCACTTTTAATTTTCAGTAGGTCTAATAGAAATCGTACCCGTTTTCACATAAAAATCATAACCAAACAACAAGATGGCCCCTGCATGCCCCTCGAAAATGTCCTAATTGCATGTTGCGACCTACGCTGTTGTGACCACTAACTTTGCTTGTGTCCTTCGCTTGCATTTTGACCTGGGGTGCTTATAAGGTGTACTGGAGGAAGCTGAGCGCACTCTCGCCGAGGCGGGCGACTCCATACAGCTCTCAAACTCAGAGGAAGAAGAAATAAATGTTCAAGAGCTCCTCGGGTGAGGTTTTGGTTTTCGTTAGGTGGTGATACTGTGAAGGTCAGGGTGGGGGAATGAATTGTTTGAAAAGAGCTTTGGTTAAGTACAATTGGCTCTCAAAGTTAACCCTAAATTCAAAACTGTCCTGTATTACATACTTGATCAACTGTTAGATGGATTTCAAAATAATTTATAATCGATTAACTTGGACTAACTGACCAATTAAATCAACTTTCGATTTGAACATGTTGTACTGCCATATAACTTTCAATTAGGCAAACAAGATTTTCAAAGGAGAAAACGGACTTAAATGTTATTTTCATTTTTATTTTGTATACTCTTGTCAGAGCATGTCAAGCAAAGCTGATAACTAAATTAACTGCTTGGTGTTTGTAGGTAATGCTTATCAGTTTAGCTTGAAACCAGTTGAATGAATGACTGATAATTGTATAACTTCAAATTGTAGTTTTAACATTAATTATGTTCAGTTTTCACAGGGAATTGCAGATGTTTTATGGAAGAAAGAGAAAGCCTTTTCAAGTTTTCCAGTTGAGTTGCGAAACAGTGCACAAGCTTAGTGTTTGAAATGGCTTAGATGAGAAAGGGAAAGTAACCTTAATGTTTGTTGCTCACCAAACTGTATAAGTTAACTTTTTGAACAATCTAATAAGTAAAATATCCCATTTACAGCTTTAGACAAATGAAAGTGTCCAAGAAAGAAGTTTCATTTGTCCCATTTCTCCAAAATAAACATTGCCACTTAAAAAAACAAAAAACAACTAGAAGGGTGGCTTTCACCATATTGCCATTCCATATACACTATTACCTTATTTAAAAATGCATGTATATTGACCGTGTCATTTCGCATTGGGTCCCATTGTTACTCAGGCTTTTTATAACATGATTGTTTCTGCAGGCAANTTATTCAGTAAATCCCAGCGTTAATAGTTTTTAATGTTATAAAAAAAATAGCCAGATTGCTTCAATTTTAGAAACCTTAGGAGTTATTCTTGTTTTGGTGAAAAAAAGCCTTCATTATAATAGGGGAGGTCTTGTTTGCTTTCAAGCTTAATGAAAGATTGCGTTTGATAAAGTTTCAAGAAAGCCCTACCATGAGTAGAAAAACTTTTTGCTGGATTTTGTTGAAGTCAGAAAAATTAGCTTTTACTTATGTAAGTTATGTATCTTATGATTGCTTAGACAGGGAGACACTAGTTATGTAAGAGTATGTTTCAATTTGTTTGCAGAAAAATGAGGAAAAGGTCTTAAATTTGAGCGTGATCATATGTTTTAACCGTAACTGTTAAAAAGTTAAAACCCTTAGTTTAAAGTTATGTCAAAATTGTTTCTTTGTCAACAGATTTCAAGCAAAACGTCTTAACTTCCAACAAATTAATAATTCTCTACTAATTTGTAGTTTTTTAACTAGTATACAGTTCACCACTAACTGCCACCCTTAGGTGCATGTTTTGGTTTTGCATGGGTGTTGACTAGAATGTGCGTTGATTTCTCTTTAATTTACCTTCTCATTTTTGGATTTCACAAACAAATAACTACTTATACTGTTATTTGCACTTAATTGTAACAGATGCACAGTAAGAAAGTTTCGCACAATGGAATTACTAAGCAGATATATTTTTATTTTGTGCAAAAACTAAAACATTATTTTGGAATAAAATTTCCATGGATTTAAAATAAGTTACTGCTTAGTTTATTTTTTATTTATGTTCTTGCAGTAATATTTATAGAATATTTTTTGATTCGAAATTTATGTTGTGTGTCATGTGTGGCAAGTAGTAACACATTACAATGTTTCGCAGTACGATAGCAGATGCTGAAAGACAGTTGAAAAGCTCAGACGAAGAATAAGGTAAATGTCACATCAACCGCAAGTTTCGTCATTCCTGCTATTCCCAAAAAAGATATTTTTTTTGACAGAAAACCAAGAATCAAGTCGATTCCTATTGCATCTTTACAGTGCTCCAAAATTTCTCAGTTAATTCAACATCATAACCAGATGGTGGAAATAAAAAAATGGTGCTGAACTTGACAGGCTTACCAAAGTTTTCATGTAAAAAATGCTGTTCTTTATGTGCTTGATGCTTTAGCTAGGTCCTCTAGTTATGTTGTGGATTTGTGAACTGATTCAGCAATTGTTTCTATGTGTGTTTGTGACTGTTTTTAGCGATTTTTAGATTTTAGCGCTTTTTTGTGTTAGCGTTTCTCGTGGTGCTCTCGGTTCGACGGTGGTAGGCAAACTTTTCTTGTCAAGTTTTTTTTA
>QXVZ01026222.1:0-10090 GCA_008931825.1 Phallusia fumigata
ATAAAACGAAAAAACTGTTATTCCTGGAACCTTGGTTCTGCGGGTAAGGCTTGCATAAGCTTATGGGTTGGTATGTGGTGTCCGGAAAGCTGTTTTTGGAAGTGCCGTTAGATTTTTGTCCTTTATGTATGATGTTGTATCGCAAATAAAGTAGTCTCGGTTATTTACTAGATTGATTTAAATCACAAACCATTGAAAACTAGATTGTGCGAATTTTTCGGAACGTTTAAAATCGCCGCTGTTTTATATGAATTAAGATAAACATTATAAATAAAGGAGATATCGAGATACAGACGCAGGCGTTTTAAACCTGGCACACGCGGCGGTTGCGTGACCATTTAGACATCTTGGTGATATACCTTCTTCTGCTCCGACTTAACAACTATGTCCCATTCGAGGTCGGTCATTGCCGCACCATCGCTGTTTAAACATTTCGAAACGATGACTTTCGCTTCTTCACACCGATCGGCAGTTAATAACCACCTGTATAAAAAAATTAACCATTGTTAGTTTAGTGATGGGTTTTACAGTAAACGTCAATTTATTGCCGCGAGCTGACGCCAAAGACAGCTTACTTGTGGTATTGGCTGAAGAAATATTTATGATTTCTTTAACAAACAAAAAATGCGTTACCAATTTTCGATTCAAAAGGAAACACTTTTAATAAGCCACTCGTAACTGTCTAATACGGCCAAAGCATCTTGCTTAGGAAAACAAAACGAGGCGAGATCCCACAACTCTGCGAGTTTGCAAAGCGGNAGCTGGAAATTAGGTCATGTGCAAAAACTTGCGCAAATTGCAAGTTTTAGACAGCGTTGAAGTCAAAGTTCCTGGAAAGGCAAGCTCTCTGCTTAGAGTTTAACTTGGGAAACTAACACCTAAATGCGTAAGCTTAAATACAAACGTGCCAGGAAAAGTGTTTACTTTTGACGAAACAAGGTGAAACATCGCACAAATGCATGAAATTAACAGCAGCGGCATCTAATAATCAAAAGGTGCAAATACTTTGGGGATTAGATACCTGCATAATTTGAAAATACTTTTATCTTGAAGCAAGTGGAAACTACATTGCTATGTTATACACTACCAACAAAATCTGGAGGCTTCGTTTTGCAGCAGCAAGTAACGATATGTCAGTGCAACGTTGAAGTAAAACAACATTTTGGGCAATTTGCGAAGTTCCTCTACCGTATGATGCGGACAATGGTTTAACGTCTGTTTAATGCCTTTTTGGGCGTTGTCTTTTTGTCTCCACGAGTTGCCTATCGAGCTTTGTGCAATCAACCATTACAATAAATTGGCAAATAAATTTATCGAAGCATCATAAAGCTTGCTTAAACAAATTTAAAAATTTTAAAGAGAGGATATTACGCTCAATCAGATTTTAACAATAAACGGTTTAAAAAAGGTGCCGCAGCACTGCATAAAGCTAGTTTATAAACCAACTTCAGGTTGGGTCCACTTCGCACATTAATTGCAAATTACTTCTCCGTATTTAAAGAATTACAAAATGGCCATGTAAAATACTGAATAAAGGAAATGTAAAAAATCCAGGCCTGGGCTACTAACTTCAACAAAAAATACTTCACATTTTATGCAAACGCCTAAAACTTGTTACCTTACATTAAAATCTACAACAAAACGGCACAGGGTTTATGCATGCAGCGGTAAAATAGTGTGAAGAAATGTCGAATGTACATTAGGTGAAGGGTTAAATACATATAGTTATGCCTTCGTCCATTTAATCTACATGCCGTACAAGCTAAACACTGATTACTCAGGAACACACGTGGTCAATTTCTTCGCGGCTTCACTAAAAACTAAGCTTTTTTTTACATGAACTAGTTTTTGTGCAAAGTTGAACTATCACCTATGATCGGCGGTTTCCGACTCAAGGGAAAAAAGCATTCCAATTGTAGATTAGCCGGTTTTCCGCCAATTTCATCTTTTTTTAGCCCAATTTATACCATAATCTGAACGTTTTATCATTAGGCGAACATAAATATTTTTACAAAAAAATGTTTTGGGTTTTTTCATTCCAGAATTAAATTAGGTAATAAGGAGTCAACAAACTTGTGGGTAAAATAGATTTTCAAGTGGCAGCTTTTTTCTAGTTTTCTGGCTTTCGCGTTAAGGTTATAAAGTGACGAATATATTTAGTAAGTTAAAAATGGAATGGCTTTAAACAAACAAAAAGTGACAAAAATTCTTGTGTATAGTAAACTTTTTTCATTAAAACAGTAAAAAACGTCTTGCGTTTTAACTGCTGAAATATTGTACCCCAGTTTCCAGTTGTGACGTCACACAACCTTCCATTGCATGACGCTGCAATCCTGCCCTCCAGTGGACACAAGGCGCTCATCGCTCGCAAGAAACTTTACAGAGGTCACGTGACTGCTGTGCCCGTTGAACACGTGACCAGAGCTCTGTGACATATATAAACAATTTTTCTCTACATTTCGGACCACATCTTAACAGAAAAACAACCTTTGCTGATAAAGTCAAGCTGGTAACATAACAAAAACGCGTTTTAATTGTATGTTTTAAATTTTTGTTAGCCCTCAATAAAAGTTATAACAAAAAGGTAAAGGTTGTTAAACACAGGCAAAAAGGTTAAATACAACTTGGCAGTTTGCACTAACCACGTTCTTGAAATACCTTAATGCAAACCGATAGCCTTCTTTAACACTTTTACTCACCCTTGGTTGCACCGCCGGGTACTTGTAAAGATGAACTTTGCCAAAATCGTCGCCACTTGCCAGTAGACGATTATCATTGGATCTATAAACACTGTTGATGTCGGTTCCGTCCGCTCCTTCCGGCCAAATACCTGAATAATACAAACATTTTGGCAACTACAGAAAAGCTTGAAAGCAGAAAGCCAAATTTGCGTTTGCTGCGCTGTGTAATGAATCAAATAGAATCAGTATTTGAGTTTTACGACTACGCATGAATAATGAGAAACCGCAGGCTGCAACCGCTTTCGTTTGTACTCGCAAGGTTGTGGGTTCTAATCCTGTCTCTGCATCTTGCGCTTTACATAGCATAAAAACAGAGCGTTGCACTGTACCAGTCAAATATAATATGTGTCTTTAAAGAGGGTAACCAACGGCTTCCATTTATGGCAACCAACTGACACGTAGAATTACATCCGTCATGGCACATTGCGAGTCTTTGTGACCTTAGTTTGCCCGGTAAGGATCACTTACCCAGAACATTAAATCCGAGTGTGCAAGATTGCGTATGCCAGGAAACGTCACGCAGTGATGACGCAGCGGTGATCTGACGACACGTTTGTGTTTCCCCTGAAGAGGTAGAATTAAGTAATTATAGATTATACGAAACATTGGGTCGTCTGCAACACAACAGCAAAACTCTGCAAACATCGATTTTTACTGTCACGGTTGACTCTACGTTTATTATCTGTACTCTTTCCGAGTTCAGTCCTGTTAAATTCGTTAACTGCAACTTTTTTCATTTTTTATCATTAATTTCACATCAAAATAGCTTCTGTATAAATTGATACGTGCTGTATCAACAGCAACATACAATGTAGAAGCGTTCGTTGTTTTCTACTACTAAAACTACTTGTTTAGTAGAAAAAGTAAAAATAATTTTATTTTTAACTCACAGTATAGTAGTTCGTAATCCCCCGAATTGGACTGGATGTACTTGGAGTCACTTGACCAGTCGAAGTGGGTGATGTAACTGCTGTGACCCGAACACTTGCCCAACTTGGAAAACTTGCGCCCACCTTCGGTCACGTGGTACACGTAGATACTGTTGTCGTGGGAACCGATCGCAAGGAAGTTGCCGTCTGAAATAAATGGAAACGCGCCAGTTTTTAAAGGTGATGCCAATACTGTTGAATTCAGTGTGAAATCGAAAGCTCTAGAAAACTTCTATTAATTCAAGTCTGAAAGCCCGCTTGCTAAAATTCTGTGTGTTATTTGTTTGCTGTACATTAACATCTGCCATATAGTATGTGTAAAATTTCAAACATTTTCTTGTTTCTTGCCAAAGATTTTAGAAAAAAAGTCAATCAGCGGACACTAAACAAACACGTTTATGACGTCATACCGGGCGAGAACTTGATGACGTCATGCTGCTCGAATCCGTCGGTATGTACGGTGATAAGTTCCATGTTGGTAGCATCCAGCACCAGCCAGCGTCCGGTTACCATGCCAACAGCGATAACACTGTTATTGGTTGGATGGAAATCAGCTGACTGTATTCCGTCATCCATCGTCTACAAACAAAGCAAGAATTTAGAAAACAGACACAAAAATATTTGGCAAAATGTTCGTCTTACGCACGTGCTACCATGAAATATTGTGTTAAGCTACAAAACCGTCAATCTAATTTTCATTGAGATGTTAAAAGGGACCAGCTTGGGCATTTACCTTAATCCACAGTGGTGAATGACTTGTTGAATCCCACAAAATCAGTTGTTTGTCAGAAGACCCTGTCAAGAAGTGGGATTCAGAGGGGTGAACGGCTAAGCCCCATAGTTCATCCATATGACCCTGCGAGTAAAAAAAAGAATTACATCACAAAAAATTGAAATGCAACATAGCCCAAACTTTTACACATCCTAACATATCTTTGTCTGGAACTGCTGTACGAATATTTAAAGCATGCTTGCTTGAACTAGGGAAAGGCTGATAAAACTACTCAATTCAAACAAGTAAGATACTTCAATACTTCATAAAGTTTGGCCAATGCAGCCAGATATTTACATTATTTTTCCAAATGATGACAGCAGCTAATTAGATTTGTAAAGTTAATGAAACCAACTTACATGCACAATCACTTCTAAAGGACTTTCAAAGTTTCCACGCAAGATTGAATTTTTCTTTGTCCCGACCAACATAAGACCTTGATTGTCGCAACTGATGGTTCGAACGCTTCCTGTTTCTTCACTCATCTGAAAAAGTGTTATAGAGATAAAGTACTGAAAAATTTAAATTTTAACTGTTTGGTTAGAAAGGTTTAATAATTACACCAATGAATATAAATTCTTCCAATACGGGTCCTGTCCAAAAAACGGTATAAAACAGCAAACTTATACATGTAAGGTTGGGTTTAAATTTGTGATAGGCCTCCTACAAGCCTGTCCTGTAGTGAGATAAGATATAATCAAAGCCTCAATTTAAATGCTTCATATAGGCATAAATCCAATGTATTTACACAATAATTTAATTTTGTGGATTAAAAACAATTTCAGAAAACCTATTTGCATTTCCACATTTTTGTCAGATTTCTTAAAATCATCACATGCAGAGTTTATACTTGTTCATAGACCTGGTCAAAAATTTACAGCACCAAACTTAAAACTTCACATCATATTTAATATTTACCTGTGATTGTTGCACAATCTGAAACTTTGTGTCCCACTTTTTAATACATCCGTCTTTTCCTCCAGTGATGTAACCCTCTTTGGTTGCACAGATTGTAAACACTGGGCCCTCATGTGCCTAAAAGCACTTGTTGGTTCAATCAACAAGTTCCAGCCAGAAAACTGTTTTGGTTTCAGTTTAAATAAAGTTTACTAACCTGGATAACCTGCGATATCTTTCTTGTGCTTCCTTGGGCCCACATTTGAATATTGCCATTGGAGTCACCAGAGAGCACTTCACCAGTGGGTGTAAACGATAGACAAAGAAGATATTTCGGCTTTTCATGTTTCTAGGAACAAGGTACACAATTTAATTTTGCATAGTTTGTTTTAATAAAAGAACAATGCAGCTTCTTGTTTTATTTTTACAATGGTTAAACCAGCACACAAGGAGCAAAGGCTTTTAAAATGAAACAAACAAACAGTATATATTAAAGAAAAAGGCTGCAACAGTCCTTGGTTTGTGTGAAAAATAACAACTCTGGACTCATATATCAACAACTGAACATCAAAAATTTGCACAGCCCACACCAGAAAACATAACTTGTAGGATTGGACAAACTGCTAAATTTTCAGCCAGACCAAGGAAAAAAGTGTCTTAATATGCTTTTTAAATATGTTTAGCTTTTATCATGTAACACAAATGCGTTAAAATAATGCAACAGTGTTGGAAAATGGTCTTCTGGATACAAACATTCATTGCATCATTATCTACTGATGGATTAGCCTGGTTTGGTCCGACCCCTACTGAATTATTGATTTTGGTAGAAACTGACCTCAAATAAGCCCTGTTTCTTGGTAAGTTGGCCACCATCTAGAGTCCAGAAACAAACATGGCTCTTTCCACAGGTTACAATGCTGTCTTCCAAGTTTGGGTTGAACTCACAAGCCAAAACAGGATCTTTTGATGACTGAAACAAAGTTAATGAAGTTTTTGTCTCATTTTATTAAAAGACTCGACAATTATACACTGAAATCAATGCGGGCCACACAGCGATGACTGACTGTAGTTTGCATGTCAGTATAAGGTTACAAAATCTAACAAACCTTAGTTTCAGCGATCTTAGTTTCTTTTTCCCAGTTCCAAACAGTCAAGACATGGTCGTTGGATTCATCAACTGCACACAAGTATGTCCCACCGTCCTATGGAAACACAACAACAAAAAATTGAGCCAGCAGCCAACTTTATACAATGGCAATATAATTGGTACTTAATAACAAAAGGGGTTTTTCAACTCATTATTTCATGACTCCAACATTTATTTACCTATAGTGTCTTTTTGTTGTCATATTTAAAAGAAGATCACATTGAAATTAAACAAAAGTTGCTTACTATCTTAGAAAAACTCAGACAAGCCACCGATCGTTCAAATGAGGTGATCACATGAAGAGTTGTGAGACTAACAGCATCCCAAACATGAACTTGAGGAAGTCGGGGCTAAAAATGACAACATCAAGTGTTAGGAAGTGGGGAGAAAAGGAAGTTCTAAACAGTTTGGTATTATCATGTATTATCAGTTACCTAACTATAGGAAACGTACTAGTAAATTAGCTTGACAATGCAGTTTATTTTGCTAAAAATAACTGGTCCANAAAAATGACAACATCAAGTGTTAGGAAGTGGGGAGGAAAGGAAGTTCTAATCAGTTTGATATTATCATGTATTATCAGTTACTTAACTATAGGAAACCTACTAGTAAATTAGCTTGACACTGCAGTTTATTTTGCTAAAAATAACTGGTCCATATTTTAATTGCTGTATAAGATGAACCCAAGTCAGAAGGTTTAAGATATACCAGCAGAAAATTTATTTATGCTTGCTAAATCTTGTGATATTTGAAGCACGATTACATCACAATCATTTATATGTCATGCCCAGGGGGAGATTTACCATCAGGAAAGATCATAGGTATTACAACACAGAAAGTTAAAATTTCATTTTTGACTTGTTAACCTTCCAAAGACATTATGGCGATAGTCTCACTTTGGCATGTGATCAGAGTTTAAAATGTTTTTGGGACTTAAGATTAAATGTCATGATAGCACTATTTAAACTTCACTAGTGTTAGTTGCACAAAGATAAACAGCAATTATAAATACAACACACACATTAGCCTAAGTGCCAATTAGAACATTCGATGCCACATGTCTCCAACAACTTTTTTGTGCACCTTTTATATGTCACACATTAGTATCGCGAAATGTAAGATTAAATTCACATTGCACAAATAATAACAGCTATTACAAATTTTTAAGGGGCATCCTCATCAAAAGCATCTAATGTTAAAGCACTGTAAGAGCAAGACAGACTAGAACAGTTATTCTCAACCACAGCGTCTCAGTTCATTGGGGGGATGAATTGTAAATTCAGGAAAAGAAATTTGTCCAAGGAGATTGGCAAACATTCAATGAGGCAAGTAACTGGATTGGCTATAAATGGGCACTGCCCAAGGTAATTTTTTTATCTTGGAAGTTCAATTTTGTAGCTTATTCAACCTACACTTAACATGGGGAAAACGTCCCCCCCTCCAAACTAGATAATTTCCCATGGACTCCAAATGGCTTAGTATCGATTTGTAAGCATCCAAATAGGGAAGTACATTTAGAAAAAAAACAATAACAACCAGTGTAATAAAACATCTTATAAGTACTACATAATTTCACAACAATGCACTGCCAAACATATATTGCACAATGCAATGAAGCTAGCTAATGAAATGTTAAACAACTCGGCCATGTTCACATTTGTTAGGCAGTTGAAAAACATGCTGTTACTCTGCAACATTGGTCATGCAAATATTCCTGTACCTTTTTACAGCTGCGGCTTTTGTATTCCTGATTTATAAATTTTTTTAGAAGTAGACTATTTTGTCTAATAAGGGCACTTTTTGGGTTCGTGATATTAATAAATTCAACTGTTCATTGATTTAACATCGCAAAGCATTATGTTTAAAAAAGCATGCCAAACATAAAAATTTTGTAATATTTATGAAAAGTTAAATTAAACTAAAATGGATATGTAACATGGTAATTGCACAACAAATAAACACAACCTACCCTTCCATCAAGTTCAAGTCCAGCAACTTGCCCAGTGGCAATCTTTAGTTTGTCCGGATGAATCGCAAGACTGCAAATAATATGTATATATTTATTGTGTACATAAGTTTTGATTGATGAGTTCACAAAATCAATACCCAATTTGTTTTTCTGACAGATTTAATTTGGAAACATGGGCACTTATTGATTTTTGGATTACTTAAGTCTACACTCTGGACAGATTTCACTAGCCACAGCTATTTATAAGTAACAACTTCCTAAACTCCACGCAAGAGTTTCTTACCATTTCACATCATCATTGTGACCAAGATAATGTCTCTGGTATCCATCTTTTGGGTCATACATGACAACAACAGCCGCAATGAAGTAAACTATTTCACCAGTAGGAAGAAAATAGAGGTTCGAACGACAATCTTTACCCCGGTAGCCATATCTGTGACAAAATAGGTCTTTTTGGTTATTCAACAAACAAGATTTAATGTTTTATTTTGTTTAATTAAGTGTTTAAATTAGGTAAACCCTCTAGGCAAAACCAGTTAAAAAAAACGAGTCTCTTGTTTTATGGTTCCCTGGGGACATTTAAGTGGTTAGAGAATACAATTGTGCATCATTATGCTCGCAGCGCAAAAATACGTAAAGATATAGGATTGAAACCAATGCAAAATATAGTGCACAAGCATAAAAAATGTAGAAGAGCTGCAACCATACTTACAGCTTGGGGTGTTAAACAAAAACAACATTTTAGTGAGCAAAAATTCAACATACACCCATTCTAATTTGAGTTTATTGTCAGGCATCTGGGATGGTTCAGCCAGGTTGTACGATTCAATCTCCGAAGGTTTGTAGAGTACAACAGGACGACCACGCAAGTGCATCCGAATAGAACCTTCCTCTTCATTGTAAGTCATTTGCTTGTGGTTTCCACCACCAGATCCACCAGTACTAAAAATAAATACCACAAGATTTAATTTTGACACAAATTTAGTTTGACAGAATTTTGTAACATAAAAAGTTAAAACAATAGTGTACCAAATGCCTTGGAGCAGGATTTATTGATTTTTGTGTCACTTTGCTGACCCAAATAACAGTCTGATTGCAACATAGAAATTCAAATGTTTTCACACCAGTATTTTGCTATTAATCCAATCAATCGAGGATAAATTATTGTGATTTGTCCATCACAAACTATTTCTTTCTTTTACTCATTTTCCAAACCTGGTTTTCTTTGATCTGAAGCTTGACCGTTTTGAGTCACGCATAAGATTGTCAGTAGAACCAGCTCGCCTAAATTAACAAAAAGAATGAAATTTTACTCACCGTCTTCGTGATGCCATGTTCTTGTTAAAAGTATAACAAAAGCAACTCAAACTTTAACAATTTTAAAAAGAAAATGTCTAAAAGGAACAACAATGTATGTTGGTCAGATACTAAAATAGATAAGGAACAAATCTCAAGCTTATGCAGTTTCAGAGAAGTGCTTATTTCAAAAGATGTAACTAAAAGAATTTTTAAAATAGATACTTTACAAGAAGTGTTCTATTAGTTAGTCAGCTTAGTTCAGTTAAGTACATACTTGAACAAAAAGTGCTATGCTTGAATAATCTGAACTGTGTTCAGAGATACAACACCTGGGAC